>JAWWMK010050016.1:0-50536 GCA_035047105.1 Galeopsomyia nigrocyanea
GCGCCAACCGGCGCTGGGAGGCTAGCGGCTGCGGTAAGGACCGCGATAACGTGCGATAAGGAACTTCGTTCCAAAAGAATTCCTCTTGTTACAAGAGGATTTTTTTTCAGTGGAGAGGACACCTTCTTTCAACAAGAGGAACCCTCTTGTTATAAGATCGAGGATTTGTTCAAGATTACTGTCCTTTTGTTGTAAGAGTACTATTTTTTTCAGTGTAAGTACACCTATTCAAAGATTAGTGAGCGTGGTTAGGCGTGTGACAAATTAGCTGCATACATTGTTAAAAATAAATTAAATATAAAGGGTCGAAAAGAAACATGCTTAAGTTTGTACAGCATGAATTATGGTGAATAATGAGCATAATTGTAATTAAATATTACTCTTTCTATTAACAAATTCAACTTATTAGTGTACGTTTCACGTTTGATGCACGTCCCACGACGTGTACCTGTCTCTTTTCTTTTTTTTTGGTTTCCATCTAGCTGTCCGCCCCTGCCGGCCCCTGCCGCGAGCTGTCGAGCTGAGAGTGAAATTGAAACGAGACCAAATCGTTACCAAAGAGAGGAAAAAAGTGAAGAAATTTTTTTTTTAATTACCGATTGATTTTTAATTTTTAGCGAGATCTGAATTGCACAACTTTTGTACACACCGGAGCGAAACTGCATGATGAAATAATTGTTAACGAATCGATGAATCATGTCCAATTGCGATTAGATAATTTTTTGTAGGGTATGTATTTTTGGGACGTGATGTGTATTAAAATTATGTGAGATACTTACCAGTTGAGAATATCTGTGTCTGTATTTATTGAATACGAACAAGAAAATATTTATATCACTTTTCTTTTGTAATCTTATATCTGATATATTCATGAAGAATAAAAAGTGACTGAACATGCTTGAGTGAATGGACATTTGACTAATTTGGTATGAAAAGGCTTTCATTATGATGGCATGGTTGATAGACTGGATGAAAAGGTTATAAATAATGTGAACATAGTTACATAAAAATAAACGAAATTACATAAATCGACCATGTTTATATATAACGCATATTTCCTTGACACTTATAATAAATTGTATAATTTATTTAAAAGTGTTGTTAAACTTTGTGTATTGTTGAGAGATGGTCCTTTGAAAACTACCCTTTTCTCGCCGGACGCTTTTCTACAACAGTCTGGGAATTTTCCACGTAAGGGTGTTTCTATTATGACATGGCTTTCCCTATATTGAATGGAAATTCATGAAAATAAATATGTATAAATGAATTCGACGCTTCTGCAACCGAAAAATAATGTGCACAGTACACCATTTGAAAATAAGAGGATATCCATTCATTGTTTGCTACCACGGTTGCTTAAACATTTTTCAATTTTCATGTAATGTATAAGTATACAAGTATATAATGTATAAGTGCAAACGCAACTTACTTGGCAAAAATACATATACGTATAATAGTTTGATATTACACATTTATTACATCGAGTTTATTCATCCTCTAAATTTAGAATGATGTAATCGCGCATAAGTCGACGTATTGTGGTTTTCTATATTATCAAGATACATTATAGGTATTATTAGATCGCACGAGCGCGTGACGCTATATTCATTTCTGATCGACTGCTGTAACTATCCTGTTCTTATATTTCTCCTCGAGAGGCCGACACTTTCAACACACAGTGAATCTCTATAGTCTCTTTATTAGCCACAATGGATGAAAACATTATATATATATTATCAGATTTCATATTAGAAATTGATATCAACATTTAAAATTAACAAATTCTTACTTTGTTATATTTCCCTCTCTATGTAATCTATTTAATGTTGTTTACGAAAAACCGTCTGCAATTAGTTAAGTTATTTATTATTTAAACTGTATTCGCATTCTAGTTATAATTAAGTTACATTTTTTGTACTGTATTACTGTAATTCAAACTTTGATTTCTCGCGCCTTTGTTTGGCGCTGCTGTATTGGCGTTGTGGCCTTATACTGTAAAAGTTCTGCCAATAAAAAACTTACTATACTACTAATCGCTGGCCGCATTTACATATATTTGATCAGAATTTATATTAGAAATTAATATTAATATATGATATTGCTAGTTAACTACATTATACTTTCGTTTGTAATTTTATACAATATTATTTATTTATATTTCATATCTTAGCACTTTGTATACATATGTACAGTTTATATATCTCTCGTATTATTTTAATCTTAAGCTTCTACCATTGTAATTCAAAATTTTGTTATTTCGCGCCTCCACAACGCTACTGTACTAGCGTTGTGGCCTTATACTTGTAAAAAGCTCCTGCCAATAAAAACCTACTATCCCTCTAATCTGTGGCCGCCGCGACGCACTACATTATCAGTAGATGTAGCATAATATTTATGTATATTTTTTCTTTTAGTTGTTTAGAACATTGAACTTTCACTGTAAAAAAATTCTTATTTCTGTTGTATGCTTAAACGTCAATGTTGTCGATTCAAAAAACAAATGAGCGAAAAAATTTTTATTTAAAGAAACTTCTTATTTTTAGTAAAAATATTTCTAAAAATTAGTAAAAACTATTGATATCTATCAATATTATTCCGTAAAATAAGAAAACTTTTTTCTTAATTTAACAAAGAAAATTACTTAAGTATTATGAAATTTACTGAAAAGAAGAAAAAAAATTTCTTATTTGAAGAACACTTTTTGATTTATCATTTCTACTAAATCCCTAACACATATTCTTGTTACATCGAAATTTAAGAACAAACAAAATTTTCCCATCTTAAAATTTTTTTTTCTATTGTTAAATTTAACTTTTTCATCGCAACATGAGATACTATAATTGAATTGTACTTGTATGATAGCCTTGTCATTCAGACTTTTAATGAGGATTATCAAATTAACACAGCGTTCTGTGAACTTTTATTTCGTTATAATGATAATAACAAATAACTTGAATGAGATTTAAATCGACCATCTCTATCTTAAAGCATTATCCGCTTGCACATTGCTATCGTAATGACGTCGTTGAAATAAAGGTTCAATGGGGCAATTTTGAATTTGCAGTAATAGAAATTTGCATGTGTCAGTAGATATAGGATACCGATAACTGACTATATCTGTTGATTTCAATGTTCGCAGGGAGAGAATTGAAAAGATGATATATTTGTCAGTTTTGATATGGATATTTATATGTGTAAATGTATTATCGCGCATTTATAAATAGCAAAATATCCGGCCGTTCGTAAGATTCCCTCACAAAGATCATTTATAGCGACGGAGTAACATTTATATAGGAATCGAATGTCTCTATGAGGCCCGTGAAACTGCATTTGCTTTTTTATCATGAGAGATAAATATGAAGTACTGCCAATTGCTTTGACGAAATTCTTCTTTCACGAGTGAATAAATGAAAGAGGAGAAAAAAATTGCACCGTGAACATTAATTGTTGACAAAAAATAACATTTAATTATTGAAAAAAATTCAAGAAACCATTATGATGAGAAATAAATGAATATATAATGAAAGTGTAGACTTCACCGAAATGCCAACATTTAATTGAGCAAAAGAGATGACAAAAATATCTTTTGAAAAATTCCTCTAAAAAAATTTCCTATACTGATTATAATTACACAATTTCCTTCTCTTTCCCAATGATTTCTGATAAGCAAAATAGTAATGTTACGTCAAGTAGAAACGCCACAAACAAGTATACACATACGCACTGGCGATACGCAGTAAAATGATATTTTTCGGTTTCTTCTAAATAACTTATGAAAAATCACGTCCAAAGAGAAAAAAATCGCGGAAAACCACGATTGAGAAATCGTTCAAAAAGCTTAAGGAAACAAAATCTAAACGATAATCATTTCGCCATATCAGACTGGATAGAACTGAATTGTTTTTTTTAATGAAGTATAAGAATCCGGCGAAAAATAATCTAGTAAATATCGGAAAGTACTCAATAGACTATATACTCATGATTTTTTCAAAGTGATCACCCTGTAAGAAAGTTGACCGTAAAAGATGGTCGACTGGCCAGTTTCTGACCATTTTTGTCTGACCATAAACTGGTCAGTTATGAAGAATATTCACATGTGAAAAGCATAGGCAAAAATGGTGAAAAATGGTCAGCATAATAGCTTATATAAACATAACCTCTCAATCGTTCGTCTGCGTATGTATGTACGTTTTGTATGTACTTCTTTTTTATCACAGGTACTGTACGGAATATTAAATCTGCTTTTGTTTAATATTATTTACTTCATATTCACTACAACTAATATATACAATTATTATTCGTATTTAAGTCTAAGGGGCTCCAAACTAAACCTTATTTATATAGCAACAAACTAATTGTTTCGAACGTTGCATTTCAAAACCCTACTTTTCATGTCATCCGCTGTTGTTATTTATAAAAAAAATTATTTTATTAAATTGAGCTAAAATTTCTAATTATGACAAACCAACGATTATATGGGAAAAATTATGAAGATAACCTTAATAACAAGTTTTGATAAGAATTTGAGTTATTAATGCAAAATAATTATGAACATTCGCCGAAAATTAAACTGAATAGTTTAATGTTTGATATGGGCGCGCGAAATGAGGTTAGGTGCCGATATTTCTACCGCATATCCGACGGACCACAAAATTTGTTTATTCTAATGAAATCACAATGAAAATTGATGTTTTTTGGATCAAAATTGATGTTATATTTAATTATGTTATTTTTAGTTATATTTAACTATTGCAAAATTTACATACATTGGAGTTCATTTGCCGACCGTAAACTGACCAATTTATGTCGCCTTTTTAGCGGGTTTTATAGCCAATTTATGGTCGGAAAACTGGCCAATTCATCCAAAAACTGGCCAGTTATGGCCAGAAACTGGTGAAATTTTCTTGCAGGGCAGATGACTTGCAAAAACGAGGTAACAATGATTTTTCATCAAAAATTTTTTAGCAAACGCATCTCGTTCAGTTTTGTCTAAATAATAATAAAATCTTATTCTTCAGAAATAATTATTGATCAAAATAAAAGCTCCTTTTGGAACACAAACATCCCTCCTGGCGATGTTTTACGTAAATGAATTATCATCGTCATCGTCAACGAGCTGCGTTGTTCGTTGTTTGTCCACGTCTCTCCCTCCTATACGTGTAAGCTAAAAATTTTCACAATCAGCAACAGGATTTGCACAGTATATTTCCCTGGAAAATTCAATGCCATGTCGTCAAGAGGTTAAAGATTGCGCTATCTTATCGGCTATTATAGTCGTCGTAGTCTTCGCAGAGACACCATTCAGTTATAGTCTTCTGTCCCCTATGGTACATTTCTCGTATTACTAATCTCGGTTTGCAATTGTTGCATTTTCTCTTTTATTTCGATATAATTCGAAATGATACGTAAAAGTATTCTGCTTTGCTTGACTCTAACGTGCTGCACATCGCTCGCGAGGATTGTGACGACGAACGATCGGGATTTGAAACTAGAACTTGTGCAATTGGTAAGTACCAATTATCGGTATATTTATAATAAGAATTTTTTTTCGTGAATTTCATGTTCTATGCCTTTTTTTCTTCTTTTCAAGCTTTTTAGACACGGAGCCCGAACTCCTGTTCTCGACGAATTGAAAGTTTACAACTATCTCAATACTTCTGCTTACGATTCTTGGGGTCTAGGAATATTAACAACCGTAAATACTTATGATTTATAAAATTAACTATTGCCTAATTATATCACATTCGTATACCTGTAGTTTATCGGATTAACTAACGTTCGACGTTTCAGAGAGGAAAACAGCAAGAATATGAATTTGGCGCTTTTTTGAGAAAACGATACGATGGTTTTCTAAGAGCTAATTATCTGTCCGACGAAGCTTACGCTTACACGACTCACAATGACCGTACTAAAATGTCACTCGAATTGATACTCGCTGGACTTTATCCGCCGAGCGATGGTAACGTATGGAATCCGCAACTGAAATGGTCACCGATACCCTATCGTTACACGCCGGAAGGTCTGGACGTTCTTCTAAAGTACTACGAAGGTCCTCGGTGAGTGATTTTCTAATGATAATATTCTGCGTTTAACGATGTAAAATGCCTGTTTTTCTTTTTTTTTTTGGCAACAGCTTTTTGCGACTTATTAAGGAGGCGCAGCGGTCTGACGAATTCAAGGTACTGATTTCCAAACACGCGGAGTTTCTTCAGTTTTTGACTAATAAAACGGGAATTAAATTTGACGAGAAAATCAAGAATGCGCAGGATATTTATGGTGTGTTAGTTTCAAACGTAAGTGCTTTTGCATTCGAATTTTCAAAATAATTGTTTCATTTTCGTTTTTCAATGTATAGCACGCACAGTATAATTTTCTATGGTACATAAATAATCCAAATCATTGAAATTGATGATCTAAGTATTTGATACCATTCAAATAGTCTAAAATTATACTAAAAATTCAATCGATTACAGGAAAATTTGAATTTGACGTTACCGAAATGGTTCACGCCCGAAGTGAAGCAGAAGTTTATAAAAGTATTAGAGGTTGTATTTGACAGCTACACTCTCACTCAAGAAATGAAAAAGCTGCACTCCGGGCCACTAATAAAAACATTCATCGAAAATATGAATTTGAATCAAACTTTCTCGAATCCGAGGAAAATATATCTATACAGTGGCCACGATGGGAATGTTGCTGCATTTATTAGAGCTCACAACGTTCATGAATTCAAATATATACGTTTTGGCGATGGATTGATCTTCGAAAAGTTCCGAGATTCCCAAGATAAAGTTTACGTAAGAGTGAGTATGTTATAATATTACAAAAAAAATGAATTTTTTTTTTTTGCAAATGGATATTAAATTATTTTATTGTAAAATATGTAGCTGCTGGCGTGGACGTCGGAGAAGAAAAAGCTTACGCCACTGAAGCTTGGTTCTCACAAAGAGTTTTGCCCCATCAAGGATTATCTGAAGCTGGTGGAGCCAATTGTGCCAACCGATCAAGAGATCGATCAAATGTTGGCTGAATTTGACATTAAAAAGCTCAAAGATGTTTTATTTAAAGATGACGTTGTCAAAATTATTAATTAATAGTGTCATGACAGTATTACAATTTTCTTTTTGTTTAAAATTAGATTATAACTGAACCGAAACACTCGGCAAAATTAGACGATACAATTAAATATGATGCATACACATTATCATAAATATTTAATCGAATGTTTCATTCAATTAACAAAGATAAATATTTTTTTATATGGAGTACGCTTCAATTTTTGAATTTATTAATACAGTATATGAATTACTATTGTTATATTAAGTTTGTTTCATTTTTGTATCATGTAAATATAGATAGATTTAAAAGAATAAAAATTTACATTAAGAACGCTAATACGAGTATATAATCTTTCCACCCGTGAGTTGTACTGTAAATTAAATGTTTTCTAATCGCATTAATATTTTCTTCGAATAGAGTTCGAATATTCTTTATCTCACCATCGAAATGTGATTTATCTTATCTATTTTCAATAAATCGATTCTCACTACACCTCCAAGCAGTCATAGTCTCACTCATTTATTTGCCATTCTATCCGTAACTCTTTACTTTAATTATTTTAACACGAAACATCGTGTTGTTATAATGAAATAAATGCAATTTTATTTAGTTCTGTGACGGGTCCTTGGTCCTTGAATCCTCAATTCGCTCAATCGCTCGTCAAAGCGCTGAGATTATCGTGAAGACGGGTGCGAAATGAATAGCTTGCGGTTATCGGGTAAAATGTATTTATATCACAATAATGTTTTTTCACGTTCAAGTTTTGAATTACTATGAATAATCAAGGACAAAACTTCACAGTTAGTCAAAATAAATATAATGTTATGTATCACCTTACTATATCGAACGCAATAAGAACAAGAGCGTTGCTAAGTGACTTGTTTTGTTCGTTCCTCGGATTTTGTTTAGTTAGTCGATGCGAGCGATTGATTGCGCGAGCACTTAAGGCCCCCCCACCAATGTACATAGCACACTAAAATATATATAGTAAATGGGGAAAATTTGTCGCGGCTTGCCTCCAATGGTCTGGCTAAACTACAGATAATCGACGCTTGAAAATTTTTTTATAGATAAATGGCCGTATCTAGATTAAGACTAATCAATCTTGGATCACTCTGAGCAGCCGTTTTGTCATAAAAAATTAAAATACCAACGATGATATACAGCTGTCATTTATGTTTATGTTTACAATGAAAACAAAATGTTAGCGTGTGTCATACAGAGTGTTTTTACTAAACCTCGTCAGATAAATTTTTCTAATACTGGTTTCCCAAAATCAAATGTAAAAAATATACATAATAATTATTTGCATGCGCATGGTACAGTTTTATACTCTGAGTCTTTGAGCGTAGCAGACTATTTTGGCGTCCGTCAGTGTTTTTTTGCTTTATACCAATATTTTTTTCTCTTCGATCTCTTCATTGCAATCTCCTTCACTTGAAATAGGTATTACGACTTGAAATCAACCCCTATTATCGCATTCAAAGAAAATCGACCGGCATAAAATTTGCGCACTTCGTATGTAAGAAAAATATTGAACGTAAATTTTATAAGATATAAAATGACCTTTGAAATAAATGTTGAATAATCACATGATATATGCCACGCCAACTTTATTTCAAAACGCTTGGTTTGTCTCATATGTTAGACATCTGTAATTATTCACATCAAACTTTTATCAATGATAAACATTTTATAAGTAACGTATTATAGAAACATTTTCAAGGTTGGAGTAATAATTGTTTGGTTATGACACACGCTAACATTTTGTTTTCATTGTTCACATAAACATAAATGACAGCTGGATATCATCGTTGTTATTTTAATTTTTCATGACAAAACGGCTGCTCAGAGTGATCCAAGATTGATTAGTCGTAATCTAGATACGGCCGTTTATCTATAAAAAAATTTTCAAGCGTCGATTATCTGTAGTTTAGCCAAACCATTGGAGGCAAGCCGCGACAAATTTTCCCCATTTACTATATATATTTTAGTGTGCTATGTACATACATTGGTGGGGCACGTGTAGTTTACTTAACAGTGCAAATGTTTAGTTTGTTTCGTTTGTGTGTGTACTGTCAATCGATATGACTTTTCTACTCGATGGATTTTGATGAATCTTTTTTTATATGTTTGGAAATTGGTCGCAGAAGGTGGGAAAATAGTTTTTAAACAGATCCATCGCCTAGAAAAAATTTTACAGCTGATTTTCAATAACAATTGAAAAAAAAGATTTAAGCGTAAACTGCTGTAACTTTGTATTGACAATGAATTTTTTTAAATGATGCGGCTCATTTTAAAGCTCAGGAAAGCAGCTTTAAAACGAGTTGATCCTCAATGAATTCTATAAAATTTAGCTCTACATATCTTTACTTATAGCAATGTTTTTTTGTAGGTATGAGGTACGTAATTTATTACTATGCATAAATTACTGTAACTTTGGATAGACAATGAATTTTTTAACGTGTAAGTGCTCGTTTTAAAGATTATAAAAGCAGCTTTAAAAAGAGTTGTCGCACGATCAATTTCTAGTAGAAAAACTAAAATCGAAACATATAAAGAAAAAACAAAAACTTCGAAAATAACACTAACTGACACACGGATTGCTGGCATAAGTGTCACTGATGAGTCTAGTCAGCAATCCAAGACGAAACGCTTAAAAACAAAAATTTCTTTTTCTGGCACGAAACCTAACATCAGTGTCTTGAGAGAAAATAAAAGAATACACAAATCAGGGTTTTCCTCTCTCCTCTGCCCTTAGCGGATTGCCTCTCCTTCACTCGAAGGGGAAAAAAACCAATAAATAGAATCCACTTCAACGGCGTACCTATAAAGAGAAGATGCTTTGAATTAAGAAAATACAAACTAGATATTATCAAGCTTATTAAGAAACAATAATGCTGGCGAGTTTGAACGAGTTTTATTCGACAAAAAAATTCATCGCTCATTGAAATGCGAAAAATACTCTTATCTCCAAAGCAGCATTCCGCCAGAACAGCTCAGCGTTTACTTTGTATTGGCATTAGTAATGAATTGGTTTTTTTTACGAACTGTTTCAAAAATATTTTCACTCGCCGTCGCAGTCACAAACCAAACTTCATCGATTTAAACCAAAAATCTTTGCTCTAACGCATCATTATGAAAAATTACATCCTAATTTTTCTGTACTTTCAATTGTCACTAATAATTCGTAAGTAAAAAATATAAATTACATATTTTCAGCACCTTACTCTTCTTACCTTTTTCTCCATTAGATATCAATGCAAATCCAATGATAGGCAGAAATGTCGTACCGGTGCAAGAGAACGAATTTCCTTTTATAGTTTCATTAGCATCTGCACCGGCTACCGAAGCACGTCATCATTTTTGCGGTGGTACGTTGATCTCAAGGAAACACATATTAACGGCTAAGCATTGTTTAGTGGATCGCATAACCGAGAAACCATTCGAGCTTATTTCGAATATCAGAGTGATAATTGGCTCGATCGACATGACACGTGGCAGAAAGTTGCGTATAACATCTTGGATAACGTACGACTATTGGGCTTTACAAAATAACGTACATAACATAATACCTTATAATCTATACCACGACGTGGCAATTGTTACTGTAAATATGTGGATTATTAATTTTTTTTAAAGATCATTCAATGGGTCTACAATTTAACATTTTCTTTTTGTAGTTATCCGAAGAAGTTCTTCATATACCACCTGCAACCATATCGCAATTGCAGCACTATCAGATACGTGGAAATAATGCTGTGACTGCAGGTTGGGGTGAGAACGGCAATGGCGTTGTATCGAAATTCTTACAAAAAGCACCGCTCCTCGTGATTTCCAAAGAGGATTGCATAAAGAATTTCGCTAATATCGGTGTTCGGATGTGTACGGGTATCAATAACTTGTCTACAATGCACAGACCACCCGTTGTTTTAACACATGTAAGCGATTTTATTTATTTTTTGGTTTTATTATCACTTTTTGCAGGTTTTGGCAGTTTTCACTGACAATGTACTTGGAATAAATAAATAAAATTATTTTAGCGTTTTATATTGAAATTCAAACTCATTAATTTGTCGCAGGGTGACAGCGGTGGTCCACTTCTTCTCAACGGTACTTTGATTGGCGTTAACTCGGGCATGGCTCCAGTTGATGCCGAGCATCCTAATATGCATAATATTCATGCGAGTGTCGAATTTTATCGAGAATTTATCGAAGCTTACGCCGAGAGAACACATTAAACGAATCGAGCGTATTCGCAAAGTTTCTAATATTAAAAATAAATTTTTGATGTAATTAATTTTGTTTTCTTGAAGTTATCAAATTAATTATAAAACTTCGAAATGTAGATCCTCCGGTGTGTCAATATTAGCACACTTTTAACTTTGCTGTTACACTTCGTCTCATTATCCACATTCACCTTAAAGAACATACAAAGAACTTTAAATAAATTCATTTCCTTCTTCCAAAGATCGAGAAAAAAGCACTTTTAATTCCACAGCAACGATAATTTATTAAAGAAACGAATACACCTAAAAAGGAACGTTAAATACTCGATTGCTTCCATCTCGTTTAATTTTACTTTCACCCCGCAACGGTCCTTTTTTGCCAATCCCTTATCTGGGCAACTTATCCACTCGCTCTCATTTCTCCCGCAAGCAAGAAAGTTAAAAAACGACAACGAAAGCCACGCGCGTGAAATTTCATTTGCCCCCCAAAGGAACCACTCGACGTATTATATAGACTTTTCCACCGTATTTAATTGTAGGTACACACCGCATTTTCCTTTGCCCGAGAGAAATAATTGCACTGCACCGCAAAATTTTGCTTTAGGAATTTGACCTTTTTTGGAGGGAGAGAGAGAGAGAGGGAGAGGATATTTTTCGGCTTCGGTTTTTGTGACTTAAATTGGGCAACGGCGGGAGTTGTATACCGGTTGTTTTAGAGGTTTAAAAATATTCAGAAAAGTGCTCAGAGTTTCCTCAACAGCTACCAACCAAATCTTCATGCAAGTGTGCATTATTACAGACGATTTATTAAGCATATCATGAAAAATTATTGAGCTAATCGCAATGAAAATTAATCGATACTATTCATTTGCAATATAAGTACGATGATTTGCACTACGCAAATCTAATAATGAATTGAGAAGTTGATTATTTTTATTTCACTTTATTCATCCATGCCACATGTCGCTCCGCATGTATACAATACCAACACTTTGGATTTTGTCGATGTACGGATTGAAAAATACAAAGAAAAAAAGTTCTGAAGAAAAAGTCTCCTGTCGTGAAATAGCGTGCGTCACTGCGTTTGTGCATACTGAATCGTGATTCTCAGTTTGAAAAATGAAACTGCATTTTTCACTTGCCCGACCATTTTACTCGTGTAACTCATGACTATCATTGAAAAATTTCAAGTTAAGCAACTACTTTTTTTTTCCTCAAGCGACATTTTTTAGTAATCAACCGAAATTGAAACGCATTGTTTGCGTTTTTTGTTCTTGTGTAAAAATGCCGAATCTCATATATTATTCTCTACTAATTCTGGGATTATCATTTCGTAAGTTAAAACAAACATTGAAAATTAAGAAAGTTTTAAAAATTGAAATAGCTTACAGCAATGCCGAACCAATAAAAGGGCACAATGTGACTACGGCGGAAGAAAGAGAATTTCCATTCGTCGCATCGATCATCGATAAAACTGGCTATCTAAACGCCGAACGGGATCACTTTTGCACTGGAGTCCTCATCACGAAAAATCACGTTTTGAAAGTTGCGCATTGCTTCGAGCGTCCATTTGTAATCAAACAAATTGAAATTGTCTTGGGATCCGCGGACTTGAGGAATGGTACGAGGTACAATGCGAGTTCTGGAATAAATTATAACCAATGGGCAATAAGCAAAGGAATTCGCAATCAAGCGTTAGTGAATGACATCGCTATTATTAAGGTGAACCGTCAGAATGTGGACTATAGTTTTTCCACTCTCTTTTTTCATCATCTATATTGAGATAAACGAAACTTAATTTCATATTTCCAAGCTCTCGGAGGAGGTTGACGAACAAGTGGCGAAACCAGCCGAATTGTCGTGCAAAAAATCGTTTACCTTATTTAGTAGCGAGAAAGTCACAGCAGTCGGATGGGGTCGAACAAATCTTAAACCAGACAGAGCTTCGAGGTATTTGCAAAAGGCATCTCTGACAGTGATGACGCTCAGTCAATGCCAAAATACAATATCACAGCTGATGAATGAATTTATTGTCCTGGCAAACAATGTCTTTTGCACCAAAGCTGAACCGTTCAGTTTGCTTGGCGACGTGAGTAGGCATAATTTATGACGTGATGATTTTTTTTTATAGGAAAATTGGTTTTTTTTAGGGTGACAGCGGAGGTTCAATATTAAACGAGAAGAACAAAGTAATTGGGAGAAACATGGGCACTTCTCCGAAATATATCGAAGTGGCACCACTTCAGCAGAATAATCGTATTAATCTTCATGCGAACGTGCATTTTTACATGCCATTCATACAAGATGTATTGAAAAATTATTGAAAATAAATTGAGAAGAATTTCTGAAATATACATTCACCCTCCTTAATTTATTAACGATGTTAAACATCTTTTAATGTTCATTCTTTTGCTTTCTTGGAGAGGAAGCTTTGTTATCGTTTTTTTTTAATTTTCGTTTTTTCGCTACAGTTTTTTTGATTTTGATATTTCAGTCTTGGTTTTTTTGAAAGAGCTGAACATCCTGCGTGGCATCATTGAAAATTTTTTCCATATAATTTTCATTAGAAATCATGGGGAGGCGACAAAGTCGTTTTTTATGATGTCTGTCCGGCGGATGAGTGTGTGTGAGTTTATCGTCAACCGGTATTGACTTTCCTACTCGATGGATTTTAATGAATCTTTGTTCATATGTTTTGAAATCCTTCAAGGCAGGCAGGAAAATAATTTTCAAGTAAATCTATTGACTAGAAAAAAATTTATAATTAACATCATTTTGCTATATGCTAAACGCTGTTTGGATAAAATTTTTAAGTTGCGATTCTTCATTTGAAAAATTAGCGATGACCGTGACCCTAGTTAGGTATTAAAACTATAAAATATTTCACTCGCGCGCGTAAATCACGATTGCCGTTGAAAATACCAAGTTAGGAGCTACGTTTCTTCTCAAATGACATTTTATAATAATCGATCAAAGCAGAAACATCCTTTTCCATTACCCTTTTTGTGTAACTATGAGAAACCTCCTTTATTATTTTCTGCTGATTCTGAGATTATTATTTCGTGAGAAACAAAAAAATTCTAAAATATAAAAAGATTTTAAAAGTTGGAATAGCTTCCAGCAATAGCGAACCAGTAAAAAGCAGTAATGTAGTTACGGTTGGAAAAAGAGAATTTCCTTTCGTCGCATCAATGATTCTAAAAACTGATAGTTTAAATACCGAACGAGATCGACCACATCTGCACTGGAGTACTCGTATCGAAACAGCACGTTTTAACAGCTGCATACTGTTTCGAAAATCCACTGCTCACCGAAATTCAAATTGTTTTGGGCTCTGCGGACTTGAGAAATGGTACGAATTACAATGTTATTTTTGCGATAATTTACGATGATTGCAGATCCGTAAAAAAATTTATAAACGACATTGCAGTTATTAAAATGAACTGAAAATTATCGATACATTTCACGTACAACTAAACAATTGACTCGTAATTTATTTCAAGCTCTTGGAGGAAGTTGATGAATAAGTGACAGAACCGGCTGTATTGTCAAACAAAAAACCCCTCAAATTGAGTTACGACAATGTCACAGTTGTGGGATGGGGTCGGACAAATCTTAAGCCAGACAATCCCTCGAGATATTTGCAAAAAGCACCTCTGACAGTGCTATCATTTAAAAAGAAAATAGTACAGCTGACAAATTAAATTATAATCATGGACGGCAACGTTTTGTCCACCAAGGTTAAACCA
This sequence comes from Galeopsomyia nigrocyanea, assembly GCA_035047105.1. Taxonomy (NCBI): domain Eukaryota; kingdom Metazoa; phylum Arthropoda; class Insecta; order Hymenoptera; family Eulophidae; genus Galeopsomyia; species Galeopsomyia nigrocyanea. The sequence continues at coordinate 15,038 of JAWWMK010050016.1, forward strand.
TACACTTTGATGGATTGCGTGAGTAAAGTACAATTTCATTTTTTTTGTCGAACATTTAATATTTTTCTTCGTCAAATTAGGGCGATAGCAGTGGAGACCCGCTAGTGAATGAGAAAAACAAAGCATTGGGGATAAACATGGGTACCTGCCCACAAAATAAGGTATTACTTCCTCAACAGCTGAATAGTCGTGTTAACGTTCATGCCAATGTGTACTACTACAAGTTATTTATAAATGATGTATTGAAGAATTATTGAAAATAAATTATTGCAAACATGAGCTTCGATCGTTTCGTAAATGTAATAACAAATTGAGATGTCGATTATTTTTATTTCCACTTTATTTATTCATACCATGTGTACACAGTACTATCACTTCGCTTGTTTTTCAGTTCTCTTATAATTTATATGTGCATGTTATCTATTGTCATGACTATTGAATACATGTTACAAATACCTTTGATTGTTACTATGTTATTTTTTTTTTGTCCACGCTAGATGTATCACTTTCCAAAAAGGATTATTTATTTACACAAAAAAGTTGATCTATAAAATTCGTTTCACATATATTTATACATATAATTTGATAACACTTAAGCAATTATGCACATATCTTGTCAATTTAATCACAATAGTAGCTCACTTAATCGTTGAGAAAATTTATAAAAATGCAAAAAATTGCAGACGCGAGTACGCTCATATACGTTCAAAAATATCCTAATTGACCCGCGCGTTATTGTTTTGTTTTGTAATGATCAGCGTTTCACAAGCTGTACAGAAGCGCGAAAGGAAGTACAAAGTATATGTATTTTAAAAACGGAAATTGCTTTTATGCGAGAACTGACGACGGTTGTATTATCGGAAGTTTCATGCGATAGTGACTGATGTACGTTAAAAATTAACGCTCCTTATAATATGTTACTTTAACAATACTATCTTACTCGTAAGATACGTGTATTTTATATAAAAAGAAACAAAAAACCGACCTTACATAGTCTACGTATCACTGAGTCTTCACAGTTGGGAATTATTGGTAGATAAGGTTCTCAACGAAAGAATATAAACTAAATCTTGTACAGCACGAAAACAAAAAAATTTTATTGTGCCAAGCATAAGAGCATAATATTGTTGCGGATCGCTGCATCATGCAATACTCGATCACTGCGTAATAAAATAAAATAAGGCGAAAAAAAATCATTCGGTAACACAGAAAAATAATAATTTTTCAAATGAACGCATGCATCTGTCTATCTATTCTACGGTAATTTTTTAGTTTCATTTTTTTACAAATAAATTTTTTTTGTTTCACTTCTCTCTTAACTAATATAAAAAAGGAAATAAAAGAAACGTAAAATATAATCTGTATTATAGTACCTGAGATAAATCATAATAGTTATATATAACAGAAATTATAAAGAGGCCAAATCGTTTTTTTTTCGTTTCACGTGTATTTCTAAAGGACACAAGCTCCCTCCTAATTTTACGCTAAACTTATGTGATTGGCACAATTTGTTCTTTCAATGATATTTTCGATAAAATACAAAACCTGTACACAGGTGCGTTTTTTTTGTCGAAAGCTACGCGTGTCCGCGTCGGTGATCGCGAGGACACGCATATTAATATAATACATAATAGTATCCGCGATCACTTAAATTCCTAAAGATATCGTTAGAACGGCACGGCTTTCGTCTCTCCATCTTTCATTCTGAGACACGCCAGCGGATCGACGAAAGAAATAGTAATTGTATTGATAATAGTAATTATAATCATAATTGTAATAATAATAACATTCGTTTGATACACAGAGTAAAGATCTAACAACAATACAATAACATTAGTTAGCTTTGCGACTAAAAAAATAAACACAAGCTTTCTTTGTAAACTAAAAAGACATGCACGAAAAAATAAAGAATAAGCGAAAAAAATGGAAATAAGGTAGATTTAGCAAGTTATGCTCTCTTCCATTAACAAGCAAAACAAATTCAATAAGAACAAACAAAAAAATAGGAAAAAAATTAAAACATAAACAAAGTAAAATTGAACTGGACTAGAGGAATAATTCTAGTGGAATTACATCGATATATCTCTGTCCCTTTTTTTCACAAAACGCTTTTCGTTTTCCGTTTCTTCTAAAATTATATTTCACAATAAAAATCAACGCGACAAGCTCGAATCAATTCGGAGTTGGCAGATACGTCGTTGTCTTTCGATGGTCGCTGCATCTGGTCAGTGAGACGATGGTTTTAGTAGGAGTTTGTAACGGTCGCTGCCTGGATCTGGAAAACAAAAAGAAAAAAAAAATATATATATATGAAAAAACTGACTCATCGTCCAACGACGTGCATCGCTGTGCACGTGCCTTTTAAGTCGTGATTCTTAATTTGAAAAAATAGAAGCGATGAACGTGACCCGATTAGTTGAACTAGAAAATTTTACTCGTACGACTACCATTAAAAATGTTAGTTTATACATTTTTTTTCTTCAATCAGCATTTTGTAATGATCAGCCGAAGTTGAAACATCGTTTTTCTTATTAAAATGAAGAATATCTTACATTAAATTTCAGTAATTCTGGGATTAACATTTCGTAAGTTACAAACAAAATAAAAAATTAACAAAAAGCTTTAAAAGTTGAAATAGCTTGCAGCAATGCCGAGCCAATTAGAGGTAACAACGTGATTACACCAGAAGGAGAATTTTCATTCGTCGTATCGATCGTTGAAAGAACTAACAATTCAAAAACCGAACAAGATCACATTTGCACCGGAGTACTCATCTCGAAAAAGGACGTTTTAATAGCGGCGCACTGTCTCTCGGGTTTACTATTCGGTGAAATTGAAATTGTCTTAGGATCCATGGACTTGAGAAACGGTAGCAAGTACTATCCGAGTATGTGGATAACGTACAATCAGTGGGCAGAAAGCAAAGGAATTCGCAAACGAGAGGAAACAAACGACATCGCTATTATCAAGGTAGGTTCAAAATGAAGTTTTTTTTCAGGTAAAATTGAATAATTTACAAAATTTATTTCAAGCTCTCGGAAAAGGTTGACGAACGAGTGGTAAAGCCAGTTTTTTTATCATCCAAAAAACGCACTGCATTACATTCGCAGAACGTCACAATTGCCGGATGGGGTTTGACAAATCTAAGCCGAAATAAAGCTCCGAGGTACTTGCAAAAAGCATCTCTGGTACTGCTAACTGACGAGCAATGTCAAGAAATGTTACCACTGACAAATGTAGCTTTTATCGTCGATGAATGCTGTTTGTGCACCAAAGTTGAACCATATACTTTGATCGATTGTGTAAGTAGAATCTATTTTTAATTCTCAGAAGAAATTTTTTTTAATGGTTTCGTTTTATTTCATCAGGGTGACAGCGGAGGCCCACTGTTGAACCAGAAAAACAAATTACTGGGTATAAACACGGGCATTTGTCCGAGATACAATCCATCACGCTTACAGCAGCAAGACAATGATCATCACGTTAACGTTCACGCGAGTGTAGACTTCTACAGAAAATTCATAAAAGATGTACCGAAGAAATATTAACCCTTAGCTGGACAAAGGGGGCGTTCGCGACCCCAGGGGGTGCTAGCGAGTGGTTGCTCATCTCTTTAGCTATGGCCAAGCCTACGGCAGAATCCTCGAAAATCGAAAAATCGTCCGAAAATGTGCAATAAATCAATCAATTATGAAGCTTTTCGTTTGAAATTTTTTTCCAGTAATCTTCAAAATTTTCTTTGTGAAAAACAATGATAACTGTCATTTTTCGTCAATTAGCATTGAAAAAAATTATTTACAAAAAAAAAAAACGCAAAAAAAATCGTAAGTCCAAATAAATAAATAAATCGTCGACGTAAACTCACCTTTGACAGTCTCGACGACGAACATACTTTCGTCCTTCATATTGGCGATCAGCTCGTTCGTCACCAGCACGTGAATGCCTTGGGGCCCGAGCAACAGCACCGAGTGCAAACGATCGTGCGGCAAATTCAAGGCGCCCAATAATTTGCTGGTCAACGCGACGCTGGTCAAACTCTCGAGATAAACCGCGCGCCATAATCCAGCCTCGACGGCGAAGTAGAGGCTGAGTTTGGGCTGAGGCGCTTTCGAGTGCAGAGCGTTGAAGAGACGTATGCCGTCGGCCAAACCGCAAATCTGAATGAGGTCGTCGCGCGACAAGCGCAAGATGTCCGAGGCGGAGAAACTCGCGAATGTCGACTCGAAGGCGTGGAAGCGACGCGCTCGCAGCCAGCTGCTCGTCTGCGCGGCGTTCGCGTCGGCTGGCAGTTCTGTCACTGTGGATATCTGATTAAAAATGAAAAAGAAAAACAATATTAGATAGTCGTATAGTAACGGGAAAGTACAATATTAAAAATCAAACTCTATTAAGGTTTGATATTGTTTAATATACATAAGATTATGAGTCATATCAATCAAAGTACAAAAATAATGCCACAGTGTTATATAAATTCAATGTTAATAATTCAAAAAAAAAAAAAAAAAAAAAAAAAAAAAAAAAAAAAAATTATTAAATAAAGTTTTCAAAAATAAATCCAAGCCTTCATAAAAAAAATGAAAAAAGAAAAGAAAAGAAAAATAACGGAGTATTAGTATCTCTACACGAAAGAAAAAGAGTATAAGTACTAACATTAACGTCAGTGCAATTCTGTTCGGGCAAGATGGCCGCAGGCGATGGCAGAGCAGGTGCAACTCCAATGTCCTCTTTGATCGAGTCTGGCGCAGGCACTATCGGCACCGAAAGTGCTAATGGCGTAGCCACTGGTGATGGACTGCCACTTATTGTCGCTCGGCTTTGTGGTGATCTGTTCGCAAATGAAAAAAAATTTTTTTTTTTACCAACAGCTGTATGTTGTTTTGTCAACGTACGTACGAGAACACGATTGTATGAAATATGAAAGAGTTATCTAACGCGTGTGCAAACCCGAGTAAATATATCCGATTAAATGAAATATTTAACAACACGTGAAGAAGATTTCACTTTAAACTATATGTTATTGTGTGAAAACCAGTTGCAATCCGATTTTGCAATTGAATCTCTTTGAGCGAGACATTGTTGCGTATAATTTTTTTTTTCTCTTTTTTTTTTCACGAGCGTGGCGCGATAATTTTTGCGCGCCTATGACGTTATCGGCAATTCGGATTTTACCAGAACTGAATGGACAATTTGAATGACGTTCTTCGCTACACTTTGCCGGATGCTTCGATCAGGCTTTATGATTTTTAAATTAAACCAATGAAACTTGCATGAATTTCAACCAATTTTTTACATGCAAAATGGCTATGAACACAGCCATATTCGAAGTTTAAACGTGGGACGAGAATGTAGAACGAAGTCAAAGAAGAATATTGCGCAACGAAGAATATTACACTCGCGACACAAACAACTTCAAACCCCATTTAGAGTTTCGAATTGAAGTGTCCAGTGTCGATCGTCCAACAAAAAGAAGAAGGTGTCGTCGTCGTATTTAAGCCCGTTGACCTCGTGTGTAGTCACATGTACGAACGTTTGAAGTCCGAATTAAAACGAGTTTACTCTCATTAAAGAACAGCTCTAACCGACTCATTAACCGCGAGCGCAATGCTACAACCACTTGAATCAGTGCTGACCGCATTTTTTTCCGTTTTGTATTTTTACCAATTTTCTCCCTTTCGAACAACAAGCTTTATATTTTCTCGTGTCGCTCTTTCAATCTTTCTCGCCTCGTCGTATATATAATTGACACCCAAGAGAATGTTGATTTGATACTTTGACGACATTTTTATTTCATGCTGCAGTTGGATGATTTACGATTTCTTTTTTTTTTACTGTTCTTCAATTCAACTGTGTGCTGTGCACACTTTCGATCGCCAGCAATTTCGTAATCGTATTTTTTTTTCTTCTAGTTGAGCTTTTTTAAATCGATGCCATATACGACGAGATATAGAGAGCTCTCTATAAAGCGTTCTTTGCGACAATCTAGAACGAAATTTGTGTTTTTGATGCGGCGGACAGAACTAGAAAATTCTTATTGGTCGAATATACATACATTGAGGTTAAGGCGGCAGAGAGATACAAATTTTCTCGAAATCGTTATCACAATAGAAACGCCGCGTAAAAACGATTTTGAGGTTAGAAAAACAATTTTTGCAAAAAAAAAAAATGTAAAAGAAAGTACAAAAAAAATCTTACGCGTCTAAAGCCTTGAGCTTAGGCAGTAATAATTTGCCCGTAGCAGCAGCAGCGGCATTGGTGATCCTCTTGATCGGTCGTTTGCTTCGAACAACAAGACTGACGAGACCGCCTTGTCGCCTGGCGACTCGTCTGGCGTTCGGCAGCGCGTGCAAAAATCTCGCAACGAGCTCGACGTTCGGACTACTGACTGTCACCTCGTGCTCGAACAGCAACGCTTGTAGTCGCTCGTGCTGGCGCAGCCTCCAGCGACTGCTCACGTCCCAGTGTTGCAGCATCCCTTCTCGAATGTATATATGTATATATACTTTTTTTCTTTATACAACAGTCTCTCTCCGTCAGTCTTTTCTTGTTTTTTTTTAAATCCAAAAATTTTTTAATTACTAATCCTTCCTTCTCTATATCAGTCCTCTTTTCTCTCTTCGTCGGCTCTTCTTCTTCCGTGGAAGTGCAAACACACACTCACACAGCTAATTATTTCCTCGCTGGCCCCTACATTTTTAATTCGTCGAAATATTATATGGAAGAAAGAATCGGTAGAAAGAGAGGCAGAGATGAGAAGAAACAAAGACGACGAACTTGCTGTTTGTTTCTATCTCCTTTCCTTTGTATTTTAAGTATCGCTTCTCTGTGTGAAATAAAAGGATGATGAAGGAAGGAGTGTAAGTGGGAGAACGAGGTGTCAGAAAACGCAGCTTGCGTATCTTCTCCTTCTGGTCTCCTCGTGAAACTCGGGCGTAATCATCGTCATCGATGCTCTATTACTCGTTGATACGAAGAAACAAACGAAAAAAAAAAACAAACAAGAAAAATCCTGTGTATATATAGGGCAGCAGCTGTAGCACAACACAACTCGCGTATATACGTATAAGTATTACGTTCAATGTCCTGATGATTAACGCGAAAAGTGGCGATGAATGAAAAGAAGAGATACGTAAGCCCGGCTAGATATTGTTATTATCAGCTCGGCTCGCTGGCTACTCGTCATCTACCGCTCAACCGATGATCCTGTCGGGCGAGTAGCACCTGCGCCGCCTCCACTTTCGCCTGGCCGAAGCACTTTTGTTGTCTCGTCAGCGTTGCTTGCAACAGCAGCAGCACCTTGGCCCTCGATGCCACTTGATAAACCCAACACGTCGGTGGTACCATTCCACTGATGATGCACTTCTTTGCACGATGAAAAGCAAAATCTTCTTTTTCTTCTTCAAGATCTTTTTCTTCTTCTTTGCCGATTCGATTATTCGGGATTATATGTATCACCAAGCGCACTGAAGACGATTGTTCTCGATTCAACAGTTTGATTCTTTGTTTTTTTTTTTATTTTGAGGTTAATCAACAAAACTAACTTGACCCCGCGCGCGCGCTCCCGCACTCATTCACGCACTCTCATATATACACACACACGAAGTGCACGAATAGACGTTGTTTGCTTTATTATTATTGTTGTTGCTGTACGTCGTCGTTGCTGGCTGCTATTAATAAATCGCGATGTGCGGCGGTAAAAAAGGGGGGATCTTTTTAGCGGTAGATCATGTCTGCGGCGTCTCTTGTCCTCTTTGCGCAATGTTGCGCAACGCGTTCTCTCTCTCTCCCTCTCTCTTTAATCGAAAGCAGAGTTTATGCAGTATATATATGTGTATGTGGGTTTCGAGTTGCCTCGTGTGTGTGTGCGCGCGTTACAAAAACGTAATCTCCGTACACGAGAACGTCCCGACGCGAACTGAGACTATAAGCGCGAAAGAACGGCAGCGACGGCGGCGGCTCCCCCTCTATAAACGACGAGAGGCCGGTTCGAGCCAGTTTTGCCAGTCCCTCTCTCTCTCGTTCTCTCTCTCTCTCTCTCTCTGTTTTTCTGCGCGTCGTTTTCTGGTATATCTAGTTTGCTGCTGCTGCATGCTTGCTGCCATACTATACCGTCGACAATGTGTGCCGTCGACGATGTGGTTTATTCGATTATATCGGCGATGCGCCTGCTGCTTTCTGCTGCATCGGTGCAGCAGCAGCAGCAGCAGCAGCAGCAGTTCGTTGACGCTATATAGCCGACACGCTTATAAGGAGATGGATTTAATGGGGCCGAATGCGATTTTTATTTGATGTTATGATGGACTTGCTGCTTGCTGCCTTGTGCAAGCTGCTGCTGTTGCTGCACTGAAATAAACTCCGATTTTTCATTCACATTGCGTGTGCATTGAGACTTGAGACTTGAGACTTTTTGTTTTTGGGAGCGAGTACGATTTTGGAGTTTTGGAGTATAATATACGGTCAGGAAAATTTATTGTGTTTTTTTTTACTTTGTAAATTAAGGACTGTGTCTTATCAAGCTTTATAAAATAAAATGAAGTAGCTTTCGTATCTCCAAAATACATATTTCGAGTATAAGTCGTCTCATCAGATTATACAGTCGAACTGTATTTCTCTCTCTCTCTCTCTCTCTCTTTTTGCTCATCTATATTTGCATTTTCGAAAACGTCCGGCCACGACCTCTTTCCGGAATTTTCCTCGACTGCTGCATCTTTTTTTTTGCGCCTCTCTCTCTCTCTCTCTCACTCTGTCACATTTATGAATGTGAGAGCTTCGAGGATGCTAATGGATGCACCGTGACAGTATGATTTATGCACCGCACGGCAGAAAAACCAAACGACTTTGGAGAAATCAGTTTTGCAAATTTCTTGAATAGAATTGGATTTTCCGTCGGCCGTATATGATTCACTTCGTTTCTCAAGTCACAACATCTCTATTGTTTCGAATGATGCAGTTTCGTCGATTAATTTAATCACTTGAATTTTTTTTTTTCAAGCTCGTAAAATTGACTAACTGCATTATTGAAACCGTGCGCGGCAAAATAATTACGAAGCAAAAAAAAAAGATGGAAATAGAAACCATCTATCATCCATTGCAACAAAAAAGTAGGTTAATCACTCCACATCAGGGGTTGTTCACATGGTCTGTCGTCGAATCGACGAGTAAAGGGACAAACAAATTGTTTAGCCGCGCAAGGACGTCGCCCCATTTAATTCTTTTATTTTTTTTTCACGATTTTCTTTTGAGGAAATCAACACACTGGTAAAATCACTCACGCAGTGTGTGTGTGTGTATGTGTATGTGTGTATCTCACGAACGATCGCGTTTTCTGTCACACGCAGCAGCAGCAGCAGCATTGACAACTCCATTCGCATAATGAATCAAAAGAACATTGAACGCTGATTGAGCATTTGTCGCTTACACGGCTAATTGCGCTCGCGTGCCAACGGTCACGAAGCGCCAGAGACGCTATAGTTTTTTTTTTCTTTTTTGACGTTGATTATTATACTTTTCAGGATTAATTTCAATGGAAAATTCGAAGGAAAGGTGAATTCACAAAAAACTAAACGGCCATCAATGCAAATACAACGATAATTCGAGTTTGACGTGTATGCCTAAATCGACATTGATCAATATCGATGTCATCGACGTTATTGTTCGTATTCGTTGGCATGTGCCAACGAATATTACAAAGTAGCACACGAATCATTAACGCAATAATTATATTATTTATTGCAAACTATATCGAAAAGCATGACGCGTTTATCGTTAGATTTTTCTCGTTGTTGTACGTCATATCGCGCGCGGGCTCAGAATTTTTTTTTTACCGGTTCGTAACTAGATTTCGGCCGGTAATAACCGCCACGCCGCGCCGCGAGTGCGCCTTTGTTTCTTTTCTGCGTACGTCGGCTTTTCTTTAGACGTAATCGCTTCGCAATCTAATCGCGGAATCGCCGGAATTTATATCGCGAGTATGTATGTAACATTTTTTTTTCTCTTTATTTGATTGAGTTTTCATTAAATTGAATGATATAACGACTTTGTCTTCAAAGTCCGTTAAAGTAAGATTTGAAATGCAAATACAATCAGCCGCAGTGAAACGCTCGAGACACGCGGAAGTGCATAGATAGATATCGCGAAATTGCACTTGGTCGTAAAAATCTTGAGATTTCTGGATGGCGATTCATTCGTAGATTGCGAATATTTGTGCGCCCGTGTCACGCGCCAACAAAGTAAACCGGTATGCACCAAACCGATTTCTGCGCCCGCGTGAAAAAAAAAAGTTTTTATCTCTCGGCCTTGCGGCAACAGTCAACTTCTGCGAAGATAAGTTTTCGCTTTGATAATTATTGCTTTGAATTATATATTTTTCTGGTTTCGATCGGTTCGACTTGCGTAAACGTGCACTGGATTTTCAATGAGATACAATGTGCACGAGAGAAAGTTCCATTGGCATTGTGATTATCGTTTCACAATTAAACCTTATACCTTCCGCAAAAAACACCATAAGTTGAGTTAGGCGGGTGAGGTGAGAGGCGAAAACGATTCGTGAAGGGAGTGAAACCGGTTTTTCTATTTTAGGAACGCGAAACTTACATCGGTAATTATAGAAGCTCACCTTAATGTTGCGCAACAATTCGCTTGTTTTTGTTCCTCGTCGCTGCCACGAGTAACGAGAACTTGGCAGAATTATTGTCGTTCGAGAAAATTTATCCGAACGAATTTTCATGTTTATGTCACGATTGAAGGCACGAGAAAAAAGCCTTGAAATGATTTGTTTGACTGGAAATGTTTGCACAGTAGCAAAAGTTACGTGGCATAAAAAACAAACGCTGCTGTTGCTGCTGATGGTTGAAATTTATAGACTGATTTGCTTAGTCAAACGTAGTTGACGTAGATTTGAATTTACAAAGGAAAACTTCGCTATGTTTGTCAAACATTACAATACAAAGAAAAAATTACTTGAAGTTGTTGCATTTTTCTTAAATTGAAAATGTTTTCTCAATTTAAGTAAAAAAATTCTTATTTTTAAGAAAAATGCAACAAATTTAACTATTTTTTTAGCGTACAATGTTCTACTATTTTAGTATTGAAAAAATATCATTTATTCAAGTGCTGATACGATAAATCTCGCAAATCGAAGTGTTTATATACTCGAATATTCACGTCAAAGTGTCAATAAAAGTCAATCGGCGTTAATATCAAATAAAAGCTCTACAACAGTCTGTCACGCGAATTTCAAAAGCGAATCACTCAAAAGCAACAGTGTATGCGATGCAGCAGTAGCAGCAGCACACACGCACAAGTGATTTTCCACGCGTCCAAATTTAGCAAATAAGCCGCGTATATACGCGTTGGGGCGCGATAACGCGCCGCACGATCAACCAAACCGATCCCGTCTGAACCGGAAAGCGTCGCCTTGGCATGGCAAAGAGGGCTTTGCTTGATGAATATTCGGTGCGGATTTTTCCGGATAATGCACGACGATGACGGCGATTTGACTCGCCGTCGTCGAAATAAAATAGAAATAATAAAAATAAATGTTTGCTCGTTGTAATCAGTCACGCGTGACCGAGATTCCCACTCATATACTTAAATTGATCCTAATTTATTTGTTTCTTCTTCTTTTTTTTCATTGCTGATCCATTCAGTTCTGGTTGCACGAAAAACTAAAATGACTTGTATAATAAAAAAAAAACATTGAGTTACTTACATGGCATCGGTGGAAGCGTAAGGACTGCCGATATTCTGACCGATCGAGTTGGACGGTGAGAGAGTGTCCAGAGGTATCTGGAATGAGAGAGAAAAAGAAAAAAAAATCAACCTCGGTTCAATTTACTCGCTGTGCGCTTCGTTCAATTGTTCGACAAGAATAGATCGCGATCGTTTCGTTTCTATTTTTTCCGAGGCGCGCGGCGAGTTTGTTCACCCTTTCGTTTAATCATACGAGTGCGCTTTCAATTTGACGCCCGTGAGTGGGATATATATGTGTACGTTTGAGTGAGTCACGCTTAATTTTAATTGTAACGAGCCCGTCGAGCCCTTCACGTTCTTAAAATAACACGAGCATTCTTGATTGTATTCAGAGTTTCGTTGAGAAAGTACAAACATTCGAAATTTTCAATTTACATGATGATGATGACGTCAAGTTTGTGAAAGTTGATCATATGTAATGAACTTGAAATTGTATAATTAAGCTTAATCTTTTCAGGTTAAAGTTTCATGGTGTATTTACATGGTCATGGCAAAATTAACGCAAACATCATGTACTTTGCTTTAAGTATATAAGTCTACAAAGAATTTTCAATAATCCGCAAAAACAAACAAGATCTTGAACCAGGATTCGTCGTTTAAAACCACACTCTACGTAAACAAAAGTGTATTATCCTACCCTTACATCAGATAGAACGGTACACTCGTAACTCGGCTGGTACTTGTCCTGCTCATGCGGTGGTCGGCGTTGTATTTTGTCACGATCCTGCTTGTGTTTGCGATCGGCGCCCTTTAGCTTGAACACCTTGACCTGGCAGGAAGCAGCGTGAAGCCGTGGGCCACCGGGAATTCTCGTGTCAACTTGGATACGGAATGGCACGCCTTTCTCGCCACCGTGCTTCTTTGGAGTGAATTCCGTGCTAATACAGTTGATCTGAAATAAGAAAATCGATTAGGTTTGACGTTATTGCAACACATACGTTTATGTATGAATTGCATTACCGACATTACGAATTTAGAGTTTTCTGTCGGTAAAACAGTTTATACTCAAAATAAATTACCTTGACATAACAGCCGACTTCTTTAGTGGGATCCCACATGAATTCAACGCTGTTGTTGGACGAAGTGGGTTGACAAACGTCAACCATACCATAACTGAGGGGTACATCTACCTCCAGGAGACGCTCACCAGGTCTGGCGCGTTGCCACGCTAGAATCTGCTCGCGCTCGGTATACTGGAGTCGGCGCTCGTGGAAACAAATGCGTATTGTCGACTGCAACATAAAAGGCCGATGATCGCCCTAAAGATTCATTATATATTAAACATCGCACGTTGAAAATGCTTTGAATGACGGATGAGAGACAATGCGACAGAAACTAAATACGAATATTTACCTTCAAAATTTTTCCTCGGAAGGCTGATACATCACCGAGTTTCTTCAATTTGATTTCATAAGATTGACCCTGATTGAGGTACGTCAATGTTTCTTCGTTCACCTTGGTAGCAATGCTAGTCGCCGCAGCCAATACATATTGGAAGCTGCAAAAAAAAAAAAAAAATCCTCGGTCGGTAAAGAAGTTTCATTCGCGTTATCGACATCGTCAACTTACCGACAATCCTCGCCAAACTCATGTCCTTGCGAAGAGGTCACGTGATTGCCGGAATTGGAATTTGGTGGGTACTCCTCGCTCGAGGTGTACAGCAGTTGATGCAAATTGGCTGGATTCTGGCCATTGTTGTTACTGTCCGCCTCGACGAGTCCGTTGCTTCCGTGAGTCGGTGGTGGCACGCTGACATTTCGCTGTGCCACGTGATTCAAACTGCAAGCATATGGACTTTGTTTAGTACTTTTCCACCGATTATTCAATCGCGAATGATAGATGGAAAAAGTTGCTGAAACAGAACGCTCTCTCGTCTTATCCTCTTAGATGCTGCTTCTTCTTTTTTTTTATCGTGTTGATGAATATACGCAAGTTCGAGGCAGTTATATATATATATACAGATAACGTGGATCTTACAAGAGATTGAAAAACAACGGAGGCGGTGGAACTAGCGGAGATGGTGGTAGGAATGGACCTGGCGGAATCCTAGGATCCGGATAACTCCTCATAAGCATTGTATTTCCACAAGAATACATTCCTCTAGTAGCTTCACTTTCACGTCACGTTTTATTATAAAGAAAAAGAAAACTAACTCGAAAGTATCACAGATTTCTTTGTACAAACAAGGCACTCGCGTTATAATACTGGCAATGACATACGAAATTGTTCACGCGAAAGCACGATTGTTCATGTACTTAAAGAATCGGTTCATCGCCTCGTAGAACTTGAAACATTTCATTTTTACGACTTTCGCTATCAAACGTTCCACATGAAGAAAAAATAAAGAAAGAAGAAAAAAAAGCAGAAATGAAAGCCGAGTTATAAATTAGCAGACACGCGCGCTAAAGAGAGTGACTCGTGTGTTTCCCGGTGAGCGAGCTTCTTGTTACTAACTACAACGATAAACTGATCGCCCCGAGAGTTCTTCTTACTTGTGCGCACAAATACTTGACCCCGGACCACGAGTTTCGTGATAATGAGTGCCACGAGCACAACTCAGATCAAGCTTGAGAGAGCGAGAGACGAAGCGGTTTATCGCGAGATGTCTTCCGTTCGCGGGGGATAAACACGAGAGACTCTAAGTTATCTATCTTTTTCCGTGTATACGTTAAATGCGAGTATAGCGTTACATCAGCAGTAGCAGCAGCAGAAAATAGAAGTAGCTGTTTAGTTATTCACTGATTATAGTAGTGTATCTTTATCTTTTTTTTTTTGACCTAGGCAGCTTTTGAGGTTAAATCGTGAAGAACATTCTGTTTTATCAACGCTCGATAACAGGGCGCTTCGAATCGAAAACACAGAAGCAAAAGTAGAAAAACTCACTTTGTATTGTTGTGTTGATTCTCGGGCGATGGTGCTTCTTGCTTGAAAACTGTGAGTGACGGTAAGGCCAGCAGAGCTTCGCTGTAACAACACGACAAAGATGAATAACGTAAAATACCGCCCGTCAGTCAATCGATCAATCAATGGCAACTCATCGACGAAGTCATCACAACTTTTTTCTCTTTCAAATTTAACTAAAAGAACCACATTTCATCAACCTAACCTCGCACACGGAAATATCAAAAAAATCTAACCTAAAAACTCGCGCGTGTTTCTTTCGTTACCTAGGTTTCACGTAGAGCATGGCGCGCCCATCCGAGAGGCGAAAATGTAAAGAAAAAAATAAATGACAATAATATTGTACACGTAGAAGAACGACGACACGGTTATACTCGTACCGAGGCACACTCGATGACTGAAGGGGCTCGACCCACGCGGCCTGCAAGTGCCATTAGGGCTTATTACTGAGCTTTATTGCGTTGTACCGAGACTATGGTCTTCTCTCTCACTCTCTCACTCTCTGTGCGTGTTATGTATCATGACCACGAGGTGCTTTCTTTACCTTTGTCGACAGTTGCCTATACGACTATTATTCAATTTTTTCCCATCATGCGGGCATTGCTTTTAGAAGGGAGGGGGGATATTGTGACGGTTGTGAGCTTTTTCGTGAAGCCGGAAATGTCAATTGTTTATGGCAGCGAGGATACGAATAAAATGTTTTGGATATTCGAATGATTTCAAAAAACTTTTTAAAAAATCTTACTAAAATTTTGCTTGTTTCTTTTTTTTTCGAGAATGTCTTGAAGTGGTAGTTTTTCTAATAGCACTAATAAAAGAAGTATCCAAGCACATTCTAAAAAAAATCAAATATTTACCGATCGTCTACACTTTCGCGCCCCACTTTTGCTTTCGTTTCGCAAACTCGCGCTAATCACGTAAAGGTCGTACCTCGCAAATGTTATTTGTTCTCTCTCCTAAATCATTTATTTTTCTTGTTTTTTTTTTTTTTTTGCATCGTATCAAAATTGAAAATCTCAACGGTGGTACGGAGGTATATATACTATGTAAAATCACGTGACAGCTTCATAAATCAGGCGTAAGTACTGTCGGCACTTTTGCCGCTAAACCCAATCCGGCCTAAACTGGACACGCATCCGACTGATTCTCGACTCCCTCGCCTCCGTCATTAGACGCGTTACATACACTGTGACTCCGAGCTGTACGCATGGGCAATCTTTCACGTGACCCCTTGCTGAATTCTTCTCTCTCTCTTTTTTTTTAATTTACATTTTTATACGAGAGAATGCCAATCGAGATTAATTTTTGCTTGTTAGAAAGATTGAACGACTGTGTTTTTTTTTGCAGTGTTATTTCTTTCTATTGTACGTAAGTCACTGAAAGATTGAAGACATGTGAAGTTTCTTGAAGTTTTATCTTTTTATAATATAGAATTCGAGATCTTGCATGATTTGCATATGAGCATTTTACAGGTCGTTCACATGCGTTCGGCTACGGAAATATATTCATGAATGGTTAAAGTGAGTCAGCATGATATGAATAAAAAATCGAAACGTTTAAATTGAGATATAATATCACGAAGATTAAAAAGAAAAGCTCGCTGTATCTATAAAAATTATTTTCGCACATATCGTACCTGCGTATTCGGAGCACGGTAGTCTGCAAACACACTTACGCCAATAACAAAGTCAAACAAAACCTTATTTATTTCGGAATCGATAAAAACGATCGATATCAATCACTTACGCAACTTTCTCAAGTTGATAAAAGCTACTTGGCTCATTATTGTCGCAAAAAAAATAAGCACAAAAAAAAATACACACGCGTTAAGCAAAGTGTTCCAGTGCAAACCAGCTCAAACTGGCTGAATAGAGACTCTCTCACGATTTCGTCTTGATGCTATACTTCGCCCGTGTAATAATACTTGCGGTTTGTTTAATTTTCTATATACGCTGCTGCTGCTGCTGCTGTTGGTGCTTCGTGTGTGCACCCAACGATTGACCGTTCAATTCTTCTGCCATTGGCTTGTAATAAGGATACGGCCTTGTGCAAAACAACCGCGTTATGAGAAACTACACATAGCTACGAAAAAAATAAAGCAATTGCCGCGAAATTTAATGATAGCAAGCTATCAAAATCGAATGCGCGATTTTTATGTTTCTACTTCATTTTATCTGTTACTGTGACGATTAACGGTTTGTTGGATTGAAGGAAATGTGCGTTTTTTTATGATCGCGAGAACAGTAATGTCATCTTCAACTTAGGATTGCTTTTTGCGTAATATGTCTGGCGAGGATTTTAACGATAATTTGATTCTTTTGTTTATTTTTTACGAATGGTAACGCGACTATAAAACTAGAACTGTTTTATGTTTCAAACCTTCAAGAATATTATACAGATTGTACAAGACACCCCAACGTTCAACTTCCGTCTTTTTTTTTTTACTGCGAATCAATTATCGAATAACCATGCTAATAGTCGCGGAGGTCAGGGATGCATTTTTCAGTGATCCTGACCTTGGCACGTAACCGCTTTAAGTCGGATATAAAATACTCGTCAATACCCCTGCTAATGAACGATAAGAGGACAGGTATAATGCATTGATTACGCGAATCGATGATGATTTGACGGGTGTGGTGGGGCTGAAGGCCGAAACTTGATTTTTTTTTATTATGTGAATTTATAGAGAAAAGAAGAATTTTTGAACTGAGGAGTAGTTTGATTTCTTGCGAAAATAAATTATTAAATGTCAACTGCTTTAAAGAAAAATTTCTCTTTTTTCACTTTTACAATGATTAACGATCGGCATGATTATGTTTTATATGTTACGGGGAATCATAGCTTTTTATGAGCCGATTGTATCACGTGGAAAATGAAAAAAAAATTATTCAACGCTACTACATCGTGCTGTAATTGTCCTTGCGATAATGATTTTCTTATAATTACACGAATAAAAAAAAATACTCGAATGATAAATTTCTAACACCTCGAGAGACAGCAACAATGAATAATGTCACGTTTTTCCTCGTTGAACAAGCATAGAGAAAAAGTCGAAGACTCACCGGCGTTTGACATAATGATGCATCTTCATGATTCTCTCTCTTTTTTTTCAGAAGTAAACAAGCGAGATAATCACACGTGCCGTATCCGACAAAAATTCACAATCAGGCCGCCAAGTTAGTTATGCAATTTTGGCACGAAACGCAATGTGAGCGACCTCAAAAGTCAATAAATCATTCTCGCAAATTAAAAAGTTCGTTGACAAATCGCTTCAATTTTAAATTTAAATTTTTGGAATGTTATATCACACTTTATAAAAATCGAACACTGGCGAATTTTACTTTTTGAAAATTCGAGAACACACGCAGCCAGGAACTATACTTTTTTCTTTTTTTTTTGAACACCACTCACTATAATATCACACTCGCTTTCAAAAAAAAAAAGCAAAGTTTATATCAGTCTTGATTTATTTATATATACAAATGCAGTCTTATCGTTCTCGATATATGGCAACGAGCCTTCCTCTTTACAACATTTTTCGCGGGATTTTCAAAGCGAACGCATCATCATCATCAAACACCACGCACTGGCGAACGCCCGGCAGTCAACTCTGATTATACGTCTCCAGCGCGTGTCTTTCTGCGTGCAGTCTTGCCTCCTTTTTGAATCGCTCGGCCGATAAAGCAGCTGCGCGCTTCGGAAATTAATAAAAACTGGAGCGCACCTAATAAACGCGAGACAGCGCTCGCACGGCTCGCAACCGGTTTAACCGGATTTTATAGTATCTTCGTAGTGGCACACGCGTCGCTTATCTATATCGTTCTATTATTTTCTCTTTCTCTCTCTTTCGCGTGTCTTCTTTTTTTTTTTTGTGTGCGTGCAAGTATTCGAGTATCTGCGCAGGAGAAGCTATTTTTGAGAAATGAAAAAATTGCGAGACTCCGTCGGTAATGGAAAGCTGCTCTTACTGCAGTCGGTAAAGTGGGGCTTGACGAGCTTTTTTTCACTCAGGGTATCGGTTATTCTGTTTTACCGGCATTTGTTCCAGAAATGTGGTATATTTCATTAAAAAGATCGGGTACTTTTTCAAATGCTTCATTTGCTGAGAATCTTTTTTATTAAGGAATGACTCGGAGCAATTTTGCTAATAGAATTTGATAATCTACTCAACTTAGCATCGCAAATATTTTTTTTTACAGTCTTTCGATTAGTAATCGCAATGGAATTCATATTTCATTATAAAAGCGATCCTTCTGTCCTCATTTTCTAATCAAGATCTATTTTTTCTAAAAGTTATGCTGTATCTCTTACAAAGCTTTTCAATTTTTAAGCAAAAATTGATGATACAATATTTTCAGCTCTATTGCGTAACGCATTCCTAAAATACTTTCTGTGACACTAGCTTTTTCCTCAAGCAAAATGATTTCTCTTTTCCGGACTGTGTTACAACGGCTTTTTTTTTAAACGTACCTCATATTATAAGAAGCAACGGCGGTCGCGAGATCGGAGGCTGCGAGGGCCGACAATGAACTGTCGAAATCGGCAGCCAGGTGTTCGGCGAGCTCGTCGACCTGCGATGACCATCCCTGAGAGCCATTGCTTCCTACTGATCCTGCGATTGAAATTTTTAACTTTAATCATCGTGTGAGACATAATTTTGGCATAAAAAAAGTAATTGTACGACATTCTTTTAAATTCAAGATTGACAATCCAAGTTTAATTATAATTTAATTCATATGTGCAAAATAATATTACAAATTACTACAAACAGCAAACATGAAATCTGTGATGTAACAAACTTGAATTATGCACTTTTTCAAGATTTTATCATGTATACAAACGTATACAGTGTAATCAATCAAAGCGTGCAATTCCGCGATATGAAAAGGCAAACAAAAAATGCTTAAACAAACAATTGTATTAAAATAGCAAATCAAAAAACGGATTTTTTTTTCCAAGATCGAGGAAGTATCTCTCGCAATAAAAATGGGAGCAGCACAGTAAATCACGTGAATTATAAAGCCTTTTCCACAACGTCAAATAAGTGTTATTGTTTGCAAATTGACCGGTATGATAAGCGACGTGCGAAATCATGACTTGGCACGTATATTCGCAGAAGATAAATATGACGATAGAGGACCATAGAGGAGTGAGTTGAGGAAAAAAAAATATTAGTTAATGCAGCGAAGGCCTAGGAAGTTTTTTTTCAATTTGTACTGTTACAGAGTACCGACAAAACTACGACTTCAAAATTGGTAACGGTAACAATCAGTAATGAATTTTTAAAAGATTTTGGTGTCATTTATAGACTGCACTTGATTTTATTGTGCAACGCTTGAAGAGAGTGCACTTCATTTGGATTATCAATCGCCAACTTCATTGACAAGTTATGATTTTATTTCTTATCGAGTCGATCATCTAAATATCACATACCTAAGATTAAAATTTAAACTCAATAACATAAAGATAACAATTAGAAATACCATACCGATCAACATTACAGATCCATTAATCAAACATTGAAATAATAAATTCTAAGAGCAGACTAACCGTGCCTGCAGACTTTGTCTAAAGGAGTCTTTTTTAATTTTTCAACAGAATAAAGAGGTCAAGCTCTATGGTTTTTAGGTAAAGAAGCTCCTCAGTGGTAATTAGCATGTGACCGATAATGAAGAGCTGAAAGCGGCATGATTATTCCAACTTTTTCTACGTCGAAAATTCAAGTATACGTTCCTATTTTTATAGTACTGTCTTTAGTAAACTGAATATCATGTTGAAAAATCAAGAAATTTATAAATTATAATCGTGTGAGTAATCTTAAACAAAGCAGTTCTAATGCGCATTGTTTTTAGAGAATAAAATGGCAAAAATGTATGAAAAATTATTTTTCAATGAAAATAATTGAAAAAATGGCTAGATAAACGATGTTGAAACTTCAAAAATTCAATAACGTCTTACGGCGAAACATAAAAAAACAGAAGTTTGATAGGCGTCGGAAGTTTCGAGAGCACCTTGAAAAGTTTTTCGCACCAAATTATGACCTGATTATCGTTAGCGAAGTAACAAAAGACTTCGCGAACAACGTCTACTGATAAGAACCAACGTATCGCGGTAAGATACGCGAAGACAAATTTTTTTCTAGTCAAAACTACATTTTATTCGTCACTACATTAGCCAAACAAACAAATAATGACGCTATCTCAATGAACAAAGATTACATTCAAGACTTCAACGCCGGAGAATCCTACTACATAGCATAAAGAATTCGGTGAAAAGATAAGCGCGAAAACAGAAACATTAAGCATTATTGCGTGTCGAGCGTTGTCCCAGGAAGATGACAATTTTCAATGCGCTCCGACACCCTAACGGAGGAAAAAGATTACGTTGCAAGCTTTGCTTTCACACGCTCGCTTACCAGTTCATTACACAGTTTATGTATGTTGGAAGACGAGTTAACAAAGTCTTTTAGTTATGAGAGAATTCATTAATTATTAAGAAGTGCTTAAAGACGTTTGTTCTTAATTGATAAGTTTATCAGAGGCTGGTAATTAAGTACCGGAAGTATCTTCAAAAAACATGATGAATGTATTACAGATAAATAATTTTTTTAACAAGATAGTATTGATATATCACAATGTACTTTCAATACTGTTAATTTCCTCAATTTACCACCAAACTACGTAGTCGAAATAATGCGAATGAAGAATTTTCGCAATAAAACACCAAGAAGATAAAGCAAGTTTCTCGCCACTGCTTTTGTCAAGCATATACAGCGAGAAAAAGGTTTTTTTTTTTTTTTTGCACGCGTCGAGTGCGTGCTAAGCGTACAAGCAGCGACAGCCTACACGAGCTGCAGAGAGCGCCTTTCAGGAAATTAATGATTGACCCATTGGAGGGTTTCGCATATAGCAGAGCTAGCAGTCTAACGCTCAATTGACGGATCAGTCCGTAAACAATATAGTGCCGACGAAAATTCCTTCTAACGCACGCTATACATAAACTAAAAAGATGTGCGTCTCTTTTTTTTTCTTCTTCTCAAGATATAGGTCTCGCAAACAATCCAGTTATAATCGTTGCGCGAATTGATGTGCCTTAACAAAATCAAATTCGTTCCGTGGAAATACACGCATTTTTGAACGAACGCGTACAGAAGTGTTTTTGAAGCGATTCAGAGGTGATGACATCATCAATCTACCGCACTTTAAACGAGGAATTTAGTATTTGAAAAAAAAAATAACTTCGTTTGTAATCCCTCATTCGCGTCGTCGTATATCGTACTAACCGTTTCTACGCGAAAGTTTGCGTTCAGGCTCGTCGTCGAGCTGCTGTTGAAACGTCTCGTCCGTTGGCGTATGATTGCGTCTCTTGAGTTGTTGCGGCTGATGTTGGGGCGATAGTTTGTGCTCGGGTGATTGACTGGCGCTACTAGCGCTCGAGCTCAGAGGCGGCGAATCTGTTTGTTGACGATGATGTTGATGTTGTTGATGTTGTTGTTGATGTTGTTGTTGTTGTTGCTGTTGCTGCGATTGGGCCTTTGGCTTGTCTTGCCAGAGGATTCCTTGCGCTGCTTGGTAGCCCAGCGATGCCTTTATTATTTTTTTTTTTTTTGGAGAATGAAAAAAAGACAAGTTTTAAATTAGAAAGAATGAACTTTGCTTTTCAACGTATAACGATTTGTCGCAGCTCGTAACTTTCAATATAACTGAAATACAACCGATTGATTAAAGCGCAAGGTCTCGTCATGAAAATCAATCCGTTTTGATATGTCAAGGCGTTATTCTTAATGAAATCGTTCCTCGTGTACATACATACAATACACACACATTCCTTTTCCGATGAACAACACGGGAAATGGAATTAAAATCATATAGCGCACGCGCAATTAATCCATATTCGTCTCTCTCTCTCTTTCTCAAATCAAAACTATAATATGTGAGCGACCGTACCGCTGCCACGTTTGACATCACGAAATTGGCCCAATTGACGGGACGGGAAAAACATAGCGTTGCGCTCGCGCGCAATGGAATTTTTCATAGTTACCTTGAGGGAGCAATTGAAACGATATCGTCACACTCGTATAATATTTTATTTGTTGCTATTCGTACTTTAACTTCGCGAGAATTAAATGTTTTGGGTGCATACTGTACTGATGGGGTTTTAATTGAGCTTTACTGCTTCTGATATATATGATATCATATACGTATATATATATATACTCGCGTGAGTTCAATCACCTTTTACACGCTTCTTTATTATCCATTAAGACTATAATTATTTCCTGTGACATATACACCTAACTACCATCGTACGCTCTCTCTATTTTTCCTTGTTCTGTCTACGTCGAAAAAAAAAATAAAAATTTTCCATTCTAAATTCATAGAGCTAAACGTCTTTAATACTCGCTCTGACGTATGTATATATACATGTCGCTTCTTCTTCTTCTTCTTTTCGCAATTAGATCGGCTATCAAACTAATTGGCTGAAAGAGACTACAACAACGACTGTAACATGCGCACACGTCGTCTACATTACTTTTCAAATGGACAGATCCGTTATTTTTTTTTTCGTCACGAAAAAAAGAATCTTCAATCTGCGTTCGCTCGGCAACGGAGAATCACGATGGTCGAGCGCGACGTGTTCATAAAACCCCCGTCAATTGCTCTTAATCAAGGGATTCGTATTACACACTGGCTCATTTCGCTTAATATACGCAATCTGCCGCTCGAGGGTGTGTGCATATACGTATTAAAAAAAAAAGAAAGAAACAATAATACGTGGATATATCGTCACATGATTCGTGAATGTTCTAGAAGAGGGAAAAAAAATAACGGAAAAGAGAGACGCGTCTTTGCCTAAATTAGCTAAATTGACTAAACGCCCTCAAGCAAAAAACGAATCCAGCCAACGAGTTAGATCTGGAATGGACTACAATTGCGTCGTCGTTGTCGTCGTTGTCGTTGCCTATTGAAGAAAGAGAGACACGTGGATTTCTCTTTTATTTCATCTGAATCAACTATCGCGTCCTTTATTAACCGAAGGCATCTTTTATCGGAAAATATATCGTTATCGTCGCGAGCCTTTTAATAAATCAATCTCTCGTTAGAAGAAGTTACTTTTTTCAACGATTTTATCTAATCTATGAAAAGTGTTTGACAAAGAGTTATCAGTAGCAGCAATCCGCTTGAAATTTTCATCTCAATCTTCTTTTTTTTTTCTTCTTCAACATCTGTGTTGGCGGCGGCGCGATAAGTTTGTTTTGATGCCTCGCGCGACCCAAATTGAATGATTTGTGTGATTTGGCGTTTTAGAAACGGCTAATATATACATATATATCTGCCCATTATTGAGCGCGCATACCGAAGACGATATAGAAAGCACATCAATCGGCTTGTATTGTATCGTCATCTATAACGACTCGTTCGATCGAGGATCACGTAACCGTGTGTATCCTTGTGTTTTTCACCGCTAGATGGCGTATCGTTAATTTCGCTTAACCTTCAAGCGATTGAAAAAAAAATCGTTACTCACTTGTTGTCCGATGACGGGATCGCAGTCGTTTGGTCTACCGGGTGATAGCTGCTGGTAGGTGAGCGAAGCAGGTAGCCACATTGCAGCTTCGGAGCCGCCGGTGTCCATTATCAATTGCAGCTCCATTTGGCCGCCTACTTCCTCCTCGTCTACCCGCCACCCGCTGCTATCGTCTTCTCTCGGTTCCTCGCTAATTTTGCCAACGTTCTTGTCCTCTTCCTCGACGACAACGAAAACGTACAACTCCGAACCAAAAAGGGACAACGGGGGCTCGCCGGGGTCGCAAATTTTTGCAAATGAAATTGGAAAAGAAGAGGGAACGAGAAGACGAAGAAAGGAAAAGAAAAGAAA
Source organism: Galeopsomyia nigrocyanea (assembly GCA_035047105.1). Taxonomy (NCBI): domain Eukaryota; kingdom Metazoa; phylum Arthropoda; class Insecta; order Hymenoptera; family Eulophidae; genus Galeopsomyia; species Galeopsomyia nigrocyanea. The sequence continues at coordinate 39,566 of JAWWMK010050016.1, forward strand.
GGAAAAGAAAAAGAAAAGAAAAATAACGTCCGAATATCTAGCTAATCGACTATATCACTAGCATATCCCTCTGATCATGTTTGAATAAGTCCAAAGAAAAGGGGGAGTTAAAAAAAGGGATAATAAGTGGGAATTTTGTTTATTAGTTGTCCGAGAGAGGCGTTTGTGTGTGTCTGTGTGTTTTGATTAATACGTGGAAAAAAAACTTCTCTATACAGAATGTTTCCGGACAATGGACGTTAGACTTTATGTATTTTTTGGCAATCCTTCTCGAAGGATAGAGTATCTCCTAGACGAATCTATCGCCGTCGAGGCGTACGTCGTCCGGTTTTCTGGGGTACTCTTCTTCGACTACTACAGCGGGGGTTGTTCGCGCACACCAGGCACGCATAGCTTGCAGACAGCCTTGTTAACCCTTTTGTTAAGTTTTAAACTTCGAATTCTTCCTCCCTTTCGCTTCTTTCTCTCACCCCCTCTCTCTCTCTCTATCTCTCTCTCGAACAAAAACGAACAGCAGCAGCGACTCGACGACAACGCACTCGATGAATGATTTTATATTACTTTTTTTTATATCACTATATGAATTTATCTCTCGCGCTCTATATCTGTGTTTTATTTGTTTTTTCTTCGTCTTTTTGGTTTGGGAAACAGGGCCCTCTCCTCGAACTGATGGAGAGAGATCGCCAAGCGTAGTGCTTTGGTGTGTGGACTTCCCCACAGACCTTAGAACATCACGAAGAAGCTGTTATACAATTTCTTGATGCCCGTTGTCTCGCGCTGCCGATGAGTCTCCAGGAGGGCGCAGCCCCGTGACTTGAGGGACAAAAAACGCGAAAACACAATGTAAGCGTCCTCGAACACCATGGCAACGCCCTGGCCGCTGCAGCGCATCATCCTTGAGAAAATCCTTATGTATCAAGTCAAGACGATCACGGCTGACGCGAACAACGAATGATTATATTAATACAGGTAGGAATTAGTCTTCTTCTTCTTCTTCGTCGTCGTCGTCGTCGACGCGCGAAGGCGATTCCTTATTCTCTCTCTGTTTGTGATTGTTTCGACAAACGAGAAAGCCGCTGATTTTTTTTTATGTCGTTGTTCGTAGAAGCCACCAACGGGCGAAGGGGTGCTTGCTGCTGGCAAAGCTGCGAGACTCTGATTTGCTCGACTGCGACTGAGGCCCGTCGATGGGCTGCTTCGCTCCCAGGCAGAGACTGGAAGCTAACTGCTCGAGCTTGCAATTGGTATGGCGGTTAGAACCGGCTAGGCGATGAGACGACGATCGCACTGCTTGCACTGCCACCATACACGCTCACGCACGACACGCTGCTGCTACTGCTGCTGCAACCAACTTTAATCGACGAGCGAGGCTCAAGAGCTAACTCGCACACGGCTTTCCGAAATATTATGATCCGCTGAGGAAGCGAGATTTGCGTTGACTGGCTGGGAGGGTAATTAGAACCTCCTGCAGAAGATGTGAAAAATGAAGAAAAAAGCAAAATATTTTGCTTTTGGTATTTTTTTGTTTTGGACTATACGGCTCACACACTCATTAGTGTCTTGAACAATCTAGGCATCAGCCTGTCACGCTGTCACCACATTTTCAAAATCCTCCGCTCCATGACTTTAACGTGAGTTACGAGAATGCACACTCGTAGAGAACAAGAAGAGAATGATGATTGTTAACGATGATCGTTCGAATCAAAGTGTCAGAGAAATAAGAAAACAGTGGCACCCACGCACACTCACAGTGAAACACAATTTGGGGGGTTTTTCTTTCTCGAAAGAAAAAAGTAGCACTCAAAACACCACGAAACTGTGTTCAAAGAACGGATTCACCACTGAGAGAAACTTGGAGAGAGAGAAATGAACACAATACACACCAAATTAAATGGAAATAAACGGAAAAAATAGTGGATAGAAAGTGTGCGTTTTCTTGCTTTCAGCGTTGAAAGCAATGGAAAGAATGGAAAAAAAACGTCTTCCCTCAACGTCTCTCAAAGAGGAGCAGCCAATAAATCTGGGCCATTCGGAGTTCTCTCTCTCTCTCTCTCTGTGCTGTGTCGCTCTGTAAGCGCGCTCTGCGCGTTCACTCAAAGCTCTGCGGCGTCAAGTTCAAGAGCAAAACTGCTAGCAACCGACGACGACGACGACGATAGGCGCGAGAGCAAAGCGAAATAAATGTATATATATATGTATGTATATATCAAACTAGGTCTATCTCTGTCTCTCTTTCTATTCGAGCTGCAGCAGCTCCCTGAGCGACTGACAAAACTAAGCTATGACAAGCTTTCTCGGCGCGTCAGAGCAGCAGCGGCAATATATTCCACAGCAGCAGGCAAACGATTAAGGGACGGACCGACCAATCGCGAGACAACACTCTCAATTGGCTCGACGACGACGACGCGCCACGAGTTACACAAGATTGCTAACAGTGTGCTTATACCAGAACTAAGCTTATCTCTCTGTCACACACTCTATGAGAGTGTATGTGTGTGGGGATCTTTGTAGGAGTTTGGGAATGCACGTGGTTTTAACCTGCTTCTTCTTTTTTTCACGGCGTTGATTGTATATCTGTAACAGAGAAAGAATGTTTGGCTGTTATTTGGGCTGATTTTTCATTGACACTCATTCTTTCAAACTCTCTCACCAACTTTTCCATTTAGCTTTCGACATTGTTCGCTCGTTTCGAGTTGTATGATTTGGATTTTAGGTGTACATATGCATGATAACAATGTTTGCGAAAACTTAATTTTTTTTTTGTTTATCTGACTAGTTCTTTTTTTATCGAACACTGGAGACTTTTTTTGTTCGTTACAGCTTTATAACAATCGCGTTAAACAACTTCAAGTTTCAATCGACTTTTGTCGCGAGAGACTGATGCACGACTTTAGCAGAACAAGAGACATTGCGACGCATACACAAAAAAATTTTATCTTATCTGTATTATCTTAATTGCGTAAATCTTGCTTCTCGTTAATTTTATGCTGCTCTCGATGTTCGAGTGACCGTCGGGAGGGAAAAAAAAAAGAAAATTGAGTTTTTGTATTGCAGTGCAATGAGCTTTTGATAATTTCGTTGGCTATCGATAATATTTGTGTAGATGGAACTCGGTGTGGAGATGTATATTGTTGTGAATTCACGAATGGAAATTTTATCGCTTTATCGTTAGTGACTACTCCGGTTTGGAAAGTACTAGTGATAGTGAACTGCAAGGTAGATAAAAGATTGAAGGGATAATATTTTTTCAAATTCGATCAATTCTAAATGCAGGTAATTTGGAATATTGAGACGATCAATTTTCCTACAGAATTTCTTTCATTTATTAAGAAAAATAAGTTTCAAAACTGAAACTGCAATATTGGAATGATATTTGTATTTGGGGGTAGGTAAATCATAAATTTACATATAAATAAAAAAAAAATCAAAGTCGTGTAGGAAAAATAATCCTTGAAAATTTTCCTTACTTCAAGAAAGGCATTAATCTGTAGACTTAAAGGCATTGTTTCCATAGAATAGTAAATCAATTAAGTTTTATCATATGAAACAAGCAAAGATCTTGACACCTTATAGCAACATTTCACGGAAGCATAAAACTTAATTTTAACTCACAACCATCAAACCAATTCTATGTCTGCGAGTGACGTATTAGTTCTTCCTTCAACAAACATCATTGCCGAACAACGACAAAAAGTCAATGTCAAAATCTCTTTTTTTTTGTGTATATTTTTAATTGAGCGAGGGAAACCGAAACCGCGAGTGACAATTGGCTGAGTCGTCGCTTTGAGAGGAAAGACGTAGCGCCGCGTATTAGAAGGCGAAGAGTGTGGGGCGGAATATCAGGCGTGATTGATGTCAATGGGAAAGGTCGACTAACGAAGATCGCTAGGATGCTTTTCAATTTTTCTGTTTGTTTGTCAGTTTTGTTTTTTTTTATTGTGGTTTAAAACAAAAATTTACTAGTTTCTTTGACGCTGGACACGTTTATTTTCTTTATAGATAACGGGCATTTTCGCAATGATAGTTCTTTACGTTGAGTAGGAATTTTCAGAAAAATCATTGATGCTGATACTGTTAGTTTATGGGAATTTGCATTTAAATTGGAATTCCATGAAAATGTCGAGATTGCGAGTCTTGGTAATAATCATTATTAAACCATTCTGTATTTAATCTGAATTTATTTTTTTTTATTTATCTAAAAAATATAATGTAAGAATATGTCATGAATGAATTGCAACCGTTGAACAATATCAAATTCATGAATATTTTAAAGAACCAAATTTATAATGATCAATCACTAATTTTGAAATGTTGATGTAGGCGAGATCGTGTACAAATAAACATTTTAAAATAACCGAGAGCAATGATTAAATCAAAAAGTACAATCGTTCTGTATTTTTTTTCAAAGCACGTGTATAGCCAAACGAACTGAGAAACCGGTTATGTACTTCGAATTAGTGCGTCAGGCTACTGACTCAGTAGTTTTACGTGATCGCACTTTGGAATTTGAATTCGTTCGATATCTAACAGTAACAGTTAATAACCTCAGTAAGAAATGAATCGATCAAATGCGCGTGTTTTTTTAAATAACGATGTAATACTTCTTTGATTATGCATATCGAATAAACCACTTTTTCAATTCTATTTGCAAAAGGGAAACAAAAATATAAAAGTTGGTTATTCATTATTAACTAGATCACTTAGCAAGCACATGTTCATATGCACGTATTCATTTTTTGCCAGAACAACAAAATAAACATGTGTGATCAAAACACCAATGAATTTAGACGCAGTTTTTTATGTCAACAATGGATTGAGCATCTTTATCAATACATTATCTTTGTCGCTCTTTCAATAGTGAAAAATGGTAAAATAGCATTTCATTTTACTTGACAAATCTGATCAACTAATCTGCTAGAAAACTTAATGATTCGCGGAACACATTGATTGTTTAATGAACTTAAAAATTAAAATTTTTCATGTTAAAAAATTGAAATAAGTATTCTCCGCATAACAATTTTTATTTGCCAAAATATAAAAAGTGTCATTTAAATACAAAACAATTATGAAGTCGATCATACGATCAACTGTCAATTACTTTGCAAGTTTCAAGTATCCTATTACATTCATCTTCCAAAATCTCGCTCCACACTTGATATCGATGGTTGAGTCCTGGCACAGAATGTAGAATCGCTCTACTTCCAAGGATACCAGTTTTTAGATTTGCAGCTCCATAAAATATTCTCGATACTCTCGAGTGCAAAAGAGCCATAGCACACAAAGGACAAGGTTCTTGCAGAAGAATTGCCCAGTAGCCTGTGCATAGGTATGGTCCACACTTGTCATCAAGATTCTTCTTAACTTTTTTCTGTTCTTTTTTCGCAAAAGTTAAGTTGTTGTCCTTTGAAACCTCTATCCTCGACAACGAATCTGGATATCTGAGAGGTAGATCATCATGAAATTTCCTTTTGGTGTCATCTAATTTGGATTCTTTAGGATCATTCAGCAGTTTCCATACACCACCACCTTGAATCTTGGCAACCAAGTCAACAGCAATCATCGATGCATGCCACATTGGATGTTTATCTACACTAGAAGCAGCAATTGCAAGGATCCTTCCTTCTTCTGGATCGATGATCAATGCACTTCCATTGCATTCTCTCGAACCCACTGCAGTATTCTCTGCAGCTGAAATAGCGAGTCTCATACACGTCTCAAGAGATGCAAGTTGATCATCATCGAACAAAGATCCAGAAATTAAAGCCTCGAGATTCAAATCAGGATGAAAGCTCATCGGCCAGAACTTAGATCCGTATGTCATCTGAAACTTAGTCTTAGGTGAAACAGCAGGAACATCAACCACTTCAAACTCATCCTCCAGAACAGACATGTCGAAACCATTCTGAATCATCAATTGTTTCAAATCCTCAGGTGTACCGTTGACTTTCGACAAGAAGATTCTCAATCCAGAGCAGCGTTTGAGATATTGTGGGCATGGTAAGCAGTTGGTCAAACCGGTTATCGCTTTGGAGATGCTCTTTTTGTCTTTTAACACGCCGACATACGACTTGTCAAGGACCGGTAGCTGTGTCAATTCTTCAGATAGCACCGGCTTGGGTTTCACACGGACTTTCCTGTTGATCGCTTCTTCTTCTTCTTCATCATCCTTCCTCTTCTTGTGCGGTTGCTCTTCGGTGCCCATCGTTGTCGTTGTGCTGCGTTACGGAAAAACGAAGTATGTGAGACTAGTCTTGCCTGACGCTTATGTGCGTGATCGTCGTGCCTTAAAAGCTATTAACCTCTTGCGCAAATAGCATTAGTATAATCTTGGAACTTTAAAATTTTTGAATATTCATCGCTAATCGAAAGATTCTTCAGTCAAGAATTTTCGGCATAAAAATTGTTCCAAATGCGGAAAAACGTGATTGGCTTGCGTCTTATATGTTTGCGACAACGATCATCAGAACGTACAAAAAAAAGAAGGAGAAGGAGGAGGAGAGGAAGGGATATGTGGAAAGGGAGGGAGAAATTTTAAATTGCTGTCAACTTGGGCCACGGCCGAATCATTTGACGGAGTTACCAGGCGCAATTGTGCGAGCTTTTGCCGCGCTCTGCGCGCACGTCTATATACATATATACATCTCTCTCTCACTCTCTATATACGACAAAGTCAATGCTGGACACTTCTGAGGATGACTCGGATCATCCGCGCAGAGGAGATTTTAATCTATTTTCAGATGTCTGCGCATCTATTTTTTTTTATATATAACTGAGGTGTTTTGAAATATTTTTTGAGTCACGTGACTAGTCGATCCTTTAATCGTGTATATGATATTTATAAAAAATTACGTCAGATTTATCCTCAATTAGTGGGGACCAAGCGCAGAGATTTTCTGATTTACAAATTGAAGAACGCAACGAGAAAAAAGTTTGCGGTTTATTATGAATATAGTTAAGAGTCAGCTTGATTCGAAGAAGCTAATAAGTTGGCGATCTTCATAATGGGCATCAGAGGAAAGAAAAAAAAGTACTTTGATTGATCGAACGAACATTGATTGAAAGTTGCAAATGAATCACAATGATTTTCGATACTTATTTATATGTATAAAAAAAGCAAAAATTGAAAAGGATTATTCGCAATAAAAGATAACAACTTGATCCGGTAAGCAAGTATATATATACACGTTGAAAACCGCAACATCCGTAGGCATCTAAAAGAGAGAAAAAAAAGAGAAGGCGGAAAAACCTGCAAGCGATTAGATCACACGACGACGAAGGCGAAGCGCACATGCATGTGTTTGTGTCTGCGGACGACATTGACATTGAGGGAGAAATCGAGCTTTTCCAAGCCGGTTCGAACCGGCTACACCCTTTCGAAAACGACGATGGCTTTTGAATGAGAGAATTGCTACGCGAACGCTTGGAATTCTAATTCTGCGAGCGCAAAATTGCCATAACGGACCTATTAAGGCTATGTACCTTTTCAATGACGAATTAATGATTATTGTCGGATAGATGAGATGAATGTTGTGACGTCTCTTTACAGGATCGATAGCAGAAGATATTGTTTATGTTGAGCGATTGCAATGGCAAGTGATTCGGATGTGAATGTATCAAAGTCATGTTTTTCGCAACATCCTTACCGTGCAAATAGTAGGAAATACGTATATTTTTAGATTTTTTTTTCTGCACAACAAAAGTTTTAACTTCTTTAAATGGACTTTTTAAATAATTTACCGATGAGTATTCATTAAAATTGATCGGTAGTATATCATAGCGATGCCGTAACTTAAAATGACGTATCGAGAAACATAAAACCAACGTTATGTAGCGTTGCTCCAATATGAGAATCATATATTCCAACTTGATAATTTCAATATGATTTTGTCAATTGATTTACCAGAAACTCATTATACGGATCGCAATACCAAAAAAAATTGATTCGCCATTTCGTCGACAAGTGTAATTTTGTTTTCGAGCGCAATTTTGAAAAGAATTGACGAAAAAAAAAACACACACATATCGAAACAATTAACGCGCGTAAATGAGAAATTCACACCCAGCAACCTTCTAACAATATTTCAATAGCCAAATGCGGGGAGTGCCGAACAGTGCGGCATTGCGGTTTGAAAAGGCACGAAATCATCGATTCTTCGGTGAAAACGGAGTCGCTCGTTCTTTTTTTTTCTCCTCTTCTCTCCTTCGAATTGCGCGCCAAGTGCACTTCAATAATAATAATGATGATTTGCACGCACTACGTCGTCACGCTCGGTAGATAACATAACAGATATCTGATTACGAAACAATGTCTAACAGATTCTAATTACTACCATAAAACAAATTTTTTTAAATTATTAAATTATTTTTCCACATCGATTTGAATTGATGTGTTCGAAAAACTGATGTTTTGTTTTATTTATTTCTTCACAAGTGTGAGTATAACAATCGCACGATGTTGCCATTGACAATTTGACGACGCGTCCGCGCACGTGTGTGCCCCGACGACAGAGAGAGAGACAGACTTATGTAATCAACGTATACGAGGGAGCGCCAACGCCGGAATTCGTGCTGCAATCGCAATTATGTGGAGTGTGAAAAAAAAATACGTTTGGTTACGACGAGCAGTTCGTCGGTGTCCACGGCATATAATTTTATTTGAAAAAAAAATGTAAAATTATATTCTTTGCAATCGTTAATTTTGAATACGCTTTATCGTATCATTTATAAAAGCAAAACTCGGTTGCACAAATGTGTGCTCATTCAAACTATGTAACTTTTTGTGAAATAAAAAAAGTTGAAGAATGTATGTTGAGACTTGCATTAAAAAAAATGTTTACATGTCAAGATAAAAAGAGGAGATACCCGAATAGCATACTAAACAATGTAGATAGTTGCGAGCAAGCTTATGACTTCACAATATAATTATTTGATAAAACTAAAAAAGACTTATTTTAATTTTTTTCTTAATTCTCAAAAATCTATGTGTCATAAATTATGGATACATGTTCCACATGCGTCTATTGCCGCGGCGCCGTTCTACAAACCTTGTAATTCACGTTTAATCGATATTAACCCAGAATACTTTTTCAATAGATGTTTAGCAATAAAAAGCTTAAAAAGAATCTATATTTATTTACTCGTCAGTAGCACAATTTAATAATGCTATAACAAATTTTTAGGACACGGCTTGAAATAATAATAATAATAAATTAATTAATAAGGACATTAAACGCTGAAATCATCAGTTACAAAAAAAACCCTACATTAAAAAAATTGCCACTATTTCCCTTGAATTCATCACGCGCTTTTACAATCGCGTCACAAGAACCCCAGTTTGAATTACGCATTGTCAAGCTCACCTCTTACATCAAATATCACTCACGAATAAAAAAAAAAGAAGCCCAAACCTTTTCAAACCAACCGCGTAAATAAATAAGATCCGAATAAAAATTCTTTTCATTCGCCTGTATAAATGCGGGATGATCATAGACTGCCCACCTTTTACAATTGGTTCACAGAAAGCGAAACAATGAGAAAGAGAGCCGATGAAAAAAAAAAAGAAGAGTCTTGTCCCCCATATAATAATCATCAGCAGGACAATTTAGTTCATTCACCAGCTGCGTCAACTAGTTCTTTCTTTCGCAGTAGCATTCTCCAAACCCATTGAAACCGAAAGCCTGGCTCATTGAATAAGTGAATTAAGTCTCTCTCTCTCTTTAAGTCTCTCTCTTTCTCTCTCTCTCTCTCTGTCGACGGAGGCGACGCCGACGATTCGACATACTTTCGTGCATGCACAACTCGTTGCTATTACACCGCGAGAAAACTCGTCGTCACCTTTATACGTTATATACTCGCGTGAACCTCTTTCTCTCTCTCTGAGTTTTTTTTTTTTATTTACCGTATAATTCGCTTCATCGCAACACACACGTTATCGGACACCTGACGGGAGTCTTTCTCTCTTTCGCTTTCCTATTATTTATAGGCGCTGCTGCTCGATATTCTATACACGGCACGCTGACAATATTGGCAATGATTTACGATAATTCATTGATTGTTTTTTTAGAAAGACGTAAGTATCGAAGATCAAATGAGGATGTGATGAGACATCATATTATGAATTGAAAGCTTTAAACCAAATTGAAAGATAATGAAACGGACGATAATTATTCTCGATTGGTAATTGAGCATTCGCATCATTTTACAGACTGCCATTAAAATTCGCTTATTCAAATTGGAATCAAAACTGAACTGTACGTTTATATACGATGTAGTGCAGAATACACTTTACACAAAGCAGTGAACGAGCTTTCGGAATGACCGTCAACAAAACAAAAGCTAATAGCACTCCACGCCTAAAATCACGCGTATAAACTCATTAAAAACCCATCAATGAAAAAAACAAAACAAAAATTTAGTGAGCACCCATGAAAGCGAGGATGTGTGTCGTAAGTGTGTTGTCGCAATCCGTGTCTCTGTGTGTAAACGTGTGCCTACGTCAAATTTTTCGGCGCCTTTACCGCGGAAAAACCGGTCCGCAATTATAATTTCACACCGAATAGAGAACTTTCGAAAGTAGCACGTCACATAATTTTTCTCTCCTCTCTCTCTTTCATCGTCTATCGAACGATGCTAATAACCTTTTATCGCAGCTTAATTTCGTGTCGTGTGGATTTCATATACTCCAAAAGTAACAGCGTGCGCGAGAATGTTAGGTGTAATGTTTTTTCCCTTTTCGTTTCTCTCGTCTGCTTGGCAGAGAGAAAACGCGATTATGGAAAAACGTGCAATCAGGTGTAAGTATAGAGACCTGACTGGTAAACACAGTGGCAAATCTTGAAAATTCGTCGTCAGCGCACACCCAGATGAATAGAGAATCTCGCGCACTAATCACCCATAGTCTAGGAGCCAGGGGGGTTTTCGTAGCCGATGTATGTCCATGGAATTTTATGAGCGTTTTCTATGTATTTTGAC
>JAWWMK010050017.1:0-10097 GCA_035047105.1 Galeopsomyia nigrocyanea
ATATATAAACGCACTGACAATAATCTCGTGCACAGACACACACACACACACACAATTTTGCCAGAGCAAAACGTTCCGCGAGAGAGAGTCTACGCCGCCGCGATTGCAGATAAAAGCGCGAGAAAGACGCGTGTGTGCTAGACACGCGCGCCCATATGTATATATACATACATACGAGAGCAAGTCCATTCATAATGTTCTCGTTTGTATGTATGTGTGTATGTGTGTTACATGGGAATTTAACAATAATCGTGTGCAATCATTTCTCGTCGGATGTGCAAGCTTATTCACGTATGCACAATTTGTCAAAGTTAAAAGCTCGGTGCTCGAGGCCGCTGCTGGCTCTCTGCTCTCTATTAAGGAACTATTTCTCATGTGTGTGTGTGTGTGTGTGTGTGTGTGTGTGTGTGTGTATGTGTGTGTATGTAGGCAAGCGTTGCATCGATATCCGTAACTTATGTATGTGTATAAAAGCACTCGACCATGACAACCCATCAAGATCAATCTCGCGAGCGCGGCTTTTGCCGCCTACATAGTTTTCCATTGGAATTGATTTTTATTATTTTTTTTTTCTCTCGCTTGCAGCTTGGATTTTCATCGTTGCACGTCGCTTTTGTGTGTATGTATACCTATTAAGCCGATACATGGAAAATTGCTTTCGCTTTTAATGATACGCGCGTCATTGTTGTTGGGAAACTACATATTAAACCGAGTACTAAACCTAAGTAACGTTTGCTGTAATCTCGGCTGTAATACTCTGCGTATATGTAATACGCTCACGTTCTATTGATTGCTGTATATGTACGTGCATTTGAAAAACTATTCATACGTACACATGCAATTAAATATTCTAGTTTGTTTCGCGTTATATTACAAGCTCGAAATCGCTCTATACCTATATTCGAATTGATTTCGGTACTTATCTTCTCGACGTTATTTGGGAATTCCACATTGCGCTATGTATTATAACCTAAAATTACCGTAAACCTATCGGAGTGTTCCAAGTGTACTATGAATATTGTCGCTAATTAAAATCTCCGACACCGCTGGCACAAGCTTTAATTGACGAAAAAAAAGAAGAAATTAAAGGCACGTAATTACCAACACGCCTACTAAATACTCCGCGGGGTATATAGCGTTATCTTCGTCGACATATTATATGCGATTCGCGAGAACACACGTCGCGATGAACTTGTTTTCAGCGGGCGCGGGAAAAGCCCCAGCAGCAGCGACGACGATGGGAAAATTGGAACGAACGAATTTTCTCTCTCACTCTCCTGTATGTCGCTCTTAATTAAGCCAAACCGGCTATCGTCTTCATTAGCTAGAAAATACATACATAAACTCGTGGAATTGTTGCGAGTGCTTTTTTTTCTTCTTTTTACGTAAAAATTTTATTGCGGTGATGCGGCACGAGAAAAAGCAGAGAATCTCACGCGCGCGAGCGCGCAACAAGTGCAAAAAGCCGGCGCAAGTCACAACGGAATAAAAAAAAGTAAGAATGACGGCGTTAAAATTCTAAAGGCGATAGAGGATCTTTTTGTATATACACAGGATGATGAAAAATCTACTCGCGATGCCTTTCGCGCGGATTGCACGTATAATAGCATTTATACTTTCCGGGTCAAGGTGACGCAAGTAGTACGGCAAACGTTCGCGCGCTCCCTCCTCTCTGTCTATATATATGTGTGTGTGTGTGTGTGCGAAAGGACCCTCGACGGTACATAAGCAGTAGCCTGGAAAAACGCGCAAGTGCCTCGGGAGGATTTTTCATTATTCTTTTACTCTCGAGTGTATGTCGAGGGAAAGGAGAGAGCGAGCGCAAACGTGCTTGTGGAAAATGGACGAGGTGTTGATTGAGAACGAAGATTAAGGGGAGATTGAAATGGAAAATGATGTTGAATCTACAAATTTGAAATGTATATATGTACTTCTGAAGAATAACAAAACACATGCTGCCGAATTAATGCAACAAAGAAAAAGTTGAGAGAGAAAAAAAAGAATTTATCAATTAAGCTTAGACTCGCGGCTAATCAACGAGATGGATTTATCTTGGCAAGCGGATCTTTATGGCGTGTGAGCTTCCATACCGGTGCGCCAGCAGCAAGTAGCCATTACGTGCCTTCGCGCAACGTGAAAAAAAAGCTTGCGAGGATGTTTGGCGTGCCGACGAAGAAAAATCATTCGGACGTATGTTTAATCCGTCTCTTCGAAATTTCATTTAAATTCTGCCTCGCATCAATTAAAGTCGAATTAATTGAACGCGCGAGTGGATGATTTAATTTGTTAGGAATAGAATGTACGAAGTAATTAGGACACCGACCGTAGATCGTTATCGAAAAAAAAAAAAAACGGGGCAGCGTGATAATTGAAGTGGGTATTGCGATCGCAAGAGCGAATGGAAGCCATTGATTGCAAGTGCCCTACGGATGAAGACGTTTTTTTTAGAGCATAAAAGATAAAAAAAAGAAGAGGTAAAACGAGAGAAGAAACACTCACTCGCGGGTAAAAGGTGTTCTCTTTCCATTGGTAATGACGATTGATGTTTTTTTTTTCAGCTTCTTGCGAAAGTGTTAATAATGTACGGACGTCGCGGTATACGGCCAAAGTAATTTTCTCACGGATTCGCAGAAATGTTGTCTTCTCGTTGTATAGGTTCAACAAACACGCGCGCGCTCGAGGAGAAACTTGTTCATCAAAGTAAACGAAAAATTAACTAATAGCCGATCGATTAATGAATATCTCTGATTTGAATTTCTAAGAAATTAAAAAAAAGTCCGAGATCGAAGTTTATAAGTCGCGCTAACGTTCAATTGAATATTTTAAATCAGGGTCGACTTGATGGATTCTCCGTATAAGAGTTTAACCTATACCCGTGAATCATCAATTTTACAGAAAGGGAGAGAGAGAGAGAGAGAGAGAGACTGACTGACTGACTGTCGAAGGCAACAAAGACGATAATCGTTTTTTTTTACTTCGCGACGGAAGCGAAAGGGGTCGATTTCCGTTTTCTCCGGTTACAACGTTTTTAATGGCTTCTTCTGTGTGGCTACACTTAATTTATTTATTTATACAACTCACGACGCGAAAGAAAGAGAATTACTATTATAGGTTCTTTTCTTTACGATCTTGGGTGTTCGGACACGAATCTCAATTTTATTGTGTCGCGTAAGAGGGGAAGTCGTTTTATTGATTTACGCTCGATTCCCAAGTTTTTACGCGAATATACTTCCTTTTTTTTCTGCCATGTGTTGCGCCATATCACGGAATAACAGACTTTATGTATGTATATGCGGATAAAAATATATTTGAAAGGAATATAAAATCTTCATCTTTTCCAAATGCAAATCAGCCAATAAATATTGAAAGTATATCTCATTCATTTCGACGCGCGCGCACACACACACACACAGACACATAAACTTATCTGTAATTAAACATTCACGTTAGCGGCATATCACATATCACGTCGAGCACACACAGACACACCTGCGCCGTTGAATTTTCGCAAAGGCGTGTACGAGAGCGTAGGCTGAATTTCAAGAGTATTCGTTGATTGCGCAATAGCTTCCATGACGGAAGTAACCCACTTTCACGATACTTGGAAAGGTGTTCCATTTGCGCGAGCCGTAGAGGCCGCAAGCGCGAGCGCGTGTGCGTAATACACGTCGATATATAACTTGCCCATATCGCGACTCTTTTTTTCTTTTTTTTTTACTTGTAACGGCGAGAAATGATTTGTTCTCGAGCGCCGCCGTGTACGACGACCGACAAAAAAAAAGATGTGATGTATTACGTTACCGCAAGAAAGTACCGTTACCGAATTTCACGGAATAACCGGGAGGAAAGATTTTTATATATTTTTTTTCATCGTCGCTGCGAATATAACATTCTTTCGCAAGTATGAGCAAGAGCAAGCGATATTCGAATTTTCCGGAATATACTCTCGCCAAGCTCGCGAAGTCTCCTCCTCCTCGTCGTCGTCGTCGTCGTCGTCTCGAATAGCAGGCGCGAAAAGAAGTCGAGGAATTCGCCGCTCGTGAAATATGCAACGCACGAGTTTTTTTTCATTTATTTTTGCACGAGGCGCGTATGTATAACTCGCCGACAGATGGTACAATTGAAGCTCGTTGCGACGAATCATTACATCACCCAACTCGGCGTCTCGCGGCCAACTAATTTTCTCTCTCACTCTTACGTATTAAAACATTGGCATGCGAAAAAAAAGAAGAGATTTATCGCCAAAAATTTCCGGAGAAGAACAAAATTGCCAACTCACCGTGTGCAGGGAAAAAAGACCGAACGCGAGAAAAAGCCGGTTTTCGCAACATACAGCTTACACACAAACACACATACACTAGGTAGCACTTTTCTTCTCTCACTTCGCGGCGAAGCAACAAGCGGCAGAAATAAGTAAGTGGCGCTCGCCGGCGGATGGTAGCAGCAAATTTAGCATTGCGTAGGATAAACGAAAGAAAGAGAGAGAGAAAGGAGAAAAAAAAGAACGAGGCAAGACGCTACGATACTTTATATACATAGAGCGCCGCTACATGTACATTGAGGAGAGAGAAATTACCTTAGCACGTGCTCTCTTTTTTCTTTTTCCCCGCGGGCGGGGGGACCAGACGTTGAAGAGGTTAGGGAGAGCCATCTTTTGTACTCTGCACACTAGAACTTTCTTGTTCGCACGAATTCAACAGTCATTTTTTTCTTCTCTTTGAAAAATCTCCACACGTGGCTGTTCTCACTTGGACTTGTCGAAGAAATTAAAATGGCGTCACAACCGTCGCGAGTGCTGACGAACACCGGGTAAAACCCAGAGAGATCGAAAAAATGTTGTTCGTTCCTCTTTTGAAAGAGGATAGATAGAGAAAGAGAAACAGAGAGAGAGAGAGAGAGAGAGAGAGAAAGAGAGAGAAAGAGAGAGGAAGAGAGACGACTGTATGAGCGGCGAGCCGGCGACGAACTGTGCTAGCCGGGCCGGCGAACTCGCGACTATGCCGCGCGGCGGCGGCGACGACGACGGGAGGAGCAGTAGTAGGGAGAGAGAGAGAGAGCAGAGCCGAACAAGCCGCTACCGCCGACGACTCCGCGAACCGGATCGCGCACCGTATATACCGCACCGTCCGAATATATATATGTATGTGTATGCGAGTTCGACCGGAAGCTCCGAGACACCGCCGACAGACACGGGGTAAAATGGAGCAGACGGCGAAAAAAAAAAAGACTTCGAGACCAAAAACTCAGACAATAGTAAAGTTTAATGCTCAATTTTATTCATGAAAAATATTCGTCGCGAGGAACAAGTGTTAAACGTTCTATGTTTTGATTTCGTTGCCAGAGAGCAATAATGCTTTTTTTCTCATTTACATATAACGCGCGAAAGGAATGTGATGAAATCTGTGACAGCGAATATTAACGTTATATAGTTTCTTGATTTTTTTATGGATCCATAAATGAGAGTTAATTTTTCGTCGGTACATATATACAATGAGTTTAACGAGCCTCGCGCTCACAAGTTATTCATGTCAAGAACAAAACTTTCTATTTCTTACGTTAAACTATGAGACATGAGGTAGCGGCATTAAAAGAGAGAGAGAGAGAGAGAGAGAGAGAGAGAGAGAGACAGAAAGAGAGAGAGAGACACAATGTACCAGCCTTTACAAAGAAGCGGAAAAACTGTTGCGCGCTACTCGCTTTGACGAAGAAAAATGAAGGTATAGAGTAGATCTGCGTTAGAGAGGGGAAATTATGGGCTGGTGTTACTATATTGTCACTCAAAGTTACGACTTTGAAATAGCTGACAGTCAAACAATCCGTCTCTCCGCTTTGCATTAGCCGTTTGGAAACAACCTCATGTTTAATTGAAAGCAATTATCTTATTCATGAACTAGTTTCTTGCGCTTTGACATTTTACTTTTTTTTATTATTAATTTGCAAATTACAGTTGTAATTTAATTAGATGGTAATCTTGATGCATTGGAAAAAAATTATTTTCTTTATACTTCTGTTCTTTTTATTTTTTTTTAATGTGAGAAGATTTTTTTCAGTTTTTGTCAGTTTATCGGATGAAAGCGTTTGCCCGCTCCAGAACAGTGTTAATTGAGATTGAAGCAGCAAAAAAAAAAACTAAATTGATTGCTTCAATTGCTGTGTTTGGAAAGAAAAAAAAAAGCAACGAAAATCTGCGCCAAATAGAGAGCGTGACGTTCTACTAGATTGATTCTAACGGACAGTGTATTAATCTCGCGAATCTCACAAAAAGTTTCAACCGCATACATATCGAACAAAACGTCGTCAACTATATATATATCCAAACTGTATTGCGCTCACACGTGTCGCAACGTTTCATTTCTCCGATCACGAAAAAGAAAAAAACAGAAAAATATCAATCAAGCAACGTTTCACAATATATCTCAAGATGCAAGATATATACCGCAAGGTGAAACGTTCGTATAAACACCAAAGTGCATAAGAAAAATGCGCTTGCCGAGACAACGCAACCTTATAGAGCGACGGTATTAACGACCAATTTTTCACTCGTCGCGACGAACAATCGAGATGTCTGTGCGAGAATGCTGGAAATTTAACATTTTTTTTTTCCAAAGTCAATTCCGTCGTCTCGCGAGTATAAATATAAGCGACGATACGTGTTGATTTCTTTTAAATTTGTTGACGTTATTACACACACGCGCACACTACTTCGACAGATATGGCCTTTTTCTTTCGTAAACGAGCTTTTGATTATACTCGAGTTATTTAACCTCATTCATATCGACTTTATTATATCTAGCGTATATGAATCGACTTAATTTTGAAATATTATTCATAATTACAACAACCTTATCATTAATATCTTTGCTTAATTAACTTGCGATTGCAACGTTCGAGCAAAAAGTGCAGAAAAGATGATCAATAGTAGTCTTTAAAGAAAACAAAAAACTGATTAACACGTGATTTATCTTTCAACTTAACACACACAAGCGTCTTCTACAAAAGTTATACAATTATTCCCGCGCGCGCGCGCGAGCAATCGCGATGAAGCCATCATATTAATTTACTAAAAATATTCATGAATTTGTGAAGATAAGCCCGAGTAAATTATTCGATGTACAAAGCAGATATAATCGGGGAATCACTAACTTTTTTTATACATAAGCCCAAACTAATTAGTCGTTTTGTTTCCTTTCCAAGAATCTTGAGCAGCTGATCAATCCAAAAAAAAAAATAGACATATGTATAAATTCACGTAGGTGTCAGTCCATAAGCCATATAAACTACGTCATTTAGCGTTGATATATATCTAAAAAGAGTCTATCTGACGATCGAAAGGTGGTAATTATTATATCCTCAAAGCACACAGTATAGTACAGTGGAACGCCCAGACGATCAGCATAAATCACGAAACTACAACCGAAGTAAGCTTGCTTGTACAATAATCAGCTACTGAGGCTACTTGATTACGCGTATAGCATCGCAAAAGCGAGTCCAGACGCATATATCCGCCTGCAAGAAGCAACAGCAACAGCAGCTCTTTTCTCTCTCTTTCGCTCTCTTTCGCTCTTCGACGCGAGGTTTATTAAAGTCAACCATCTCGGGCCGTACGTCAAAGCGTTCCGAGTAGCGCAATAAAAGCCTTCTGCGCGTTGCGAGTTCATTCTCCTCGCTATATACTCGCGCGAGCAACATATATATATATATATATATATACTGCATATATACACTGAAAGATTTCACAGCCTGAACGGAGAAAAGAAAGAGGAGGGACAAAGAAATCCTTTGTCTTCGACAAGGATGCGTATTATATATGTATGCGCATATACATATGCGTATCAGAAAGATGCGCGCTTTACTAATATAATGTGAAGTTTACATAGGGGGATACCCATTTCTCTGCTGTGGTGGATATACATTTGGTTTGAGTTGCGCCCGCGCGCGCGTGAAAGAAAGAGAGACAGGGCTTACTATTGCATGACTGTAACTACTGAAAACGTGATCGGCTGCTGTTGCTGCTGCTGCTGTCGGGAATGTAGGCTTAGAAAGGTGCAAGGTTTTTTTCCTTCAGTTTTGCGCTTAATTTTAATTTCGTTTTTTGCATTGTAAACTTCAAAAATTTGACGTGGGTTGTGCAAACCTATTCAAGAGACAAAGAGAGAGAAAGAGAGATGTGGTTATTATTGTTGGTACTTATAAAGATAATTTTGCTCCAGATTCTTTTTTCAATATTGTACGTTCTTCATTTGAATCAAATCGATCGATTACAAAAGAAACGTTTATAAACGTTTATACTATTTAACGCTCACTATAAAATTTATGAATGAGTATATGCTATTTCATTATTGGGTTATTGTATTAAATATAATAAAAATTAGGTAAAAATTTATTTTTCAACGCGAACAAAACTTTCGAAAAAAAAAAAAATCAAGTCTTTGAACAATAAATCGAAAAACAATGGTAAATAAAGGAAACAATCAACAGCCAAAAACAAAACAAAAACAAAAATCATCGTTTTCAATTTCACCAAAAAAAAATCTGCAATCCTTCGCATGTATATGAACGAGTTCTCGTCAGATATATCTCTATACACTCGCAAGCATTGAAAGAGAGTAGCACGAGGCACTTTTGTTAAAAATAACCGAAGCGATGAATGCGCGCCCGTCGATTCGTAACGTCGAAGCAACAGCAGTAGCAACGAGGAAAAGTAAAAAAAAATGAAAGAGAAAGAGAGACGCTGTATAACCAAGGTCGCTCGCACGCGCGAAATTAGCCCCCAACGATAATGACGCCTATTAGAGTCAGAGCGAGCGAGCGAACGCAACGTTCTTCTCAAAGAGAAAGAGAGAAAGCACGAGAGTTTCGTGTTTCGAAGTCATTGGAGTCGATGAATATTCACGTGTATATATACATACATATAATACGCCTTCGGCCAGATTCAATTAGTGCACGAGAAGGGAGTAGCACGTTTACCACCGTGAATTTGCTTCTTTTTTTTTTGAAGTTGAAATTGTACGGTGCGTGTATTTTCTTCTTTACTTAGTGGCAGAGATCGATTTTAATTGTGATCGATACCGCTCTCATTCCGTCCGGGGAGGAGGAAAAGTGTATGTTATTTGCGGTGAGGTTAAAGCGGGTCAGTGGGAGTTTGTACGGATTCGAAAAATGCCCGGCTATATTGGTTTAATCGTGATTACTATCCGAGATTCCTTTTGGGAAATTTTATGCTTGCCGTATCGAAATTGCTGCCTTTAAGAAACTTTGTGTGTATACGAACTTATATTTTTTTTACGCGACGGTACTTATTTTTTAATTGACGTTCGGTCGTAACAATTTCAAAATGTGGCGTTCTTTGAAATTCAATAAATTCCAGTTACATTTACGGGAGTTTTATACTGGTAAAAGTAACGATTTTATGATTTTCGAATACTTCAATCGTAACGTAAAAATTGAAGAAGAAAAAACTCATTCAACTCGAAAATCGATGTATCACTCCAATCAGAACAAATTGTTTGTGGAGCGCGTCAACTTTATATTCCTTTCCCAAGGAGTCACAAATCACTAGATCAAGCGAACGTCGTCGTCATCAGTGGTAACAACAGCATCCCTTAATTTGCTTAAGTAGCCACAATTTTACGCGTCTTATCCACGAAGAATTTATCTCTATTACTCCAACAGCCTCTCGCTCGTCTCCGCCGTCGTCATCATGTTAATAAGATCACAGCACAGCTTTTACGCGTCGCTTGCGGCTGATCCAATATTCTCTCATAGCGAATATTTCAAAACGGAATCGTTAATAAGATGGCCGCGCGGACGGCGCGAGTTCGTTAACCTCCATGACGCCGCGTACACAAATCGAATATTGTCCGCGGGTATATAAATGAAACGTTTTGCACTTTAACCCTTACATGAGCTTATCCCCTTTTAAAAATCGGATGCCGAATGTTGTGGAGCATTTAATGTTGTTGCGCGATTGGTTAATGTTTTTTTGTTTATTATCGTTTTAATTGAAAGGTGTAGGGGTTATATAGACCTTTTTCAGCATGACGTCACAGCCGAACAGCTGTGATGACTGGTGGTCAGACTTAGCATTGAGCCTTATG
>JAWWMK010050018.1:0-10096 GCA_035047105.1 Galeopsomyia nigrocyanea
TTGCGTTCAGATTTCCAGACTCGCTGTCGTTACAGCTCGAGACCGCGCGCGTCTCGGCTGCGAGACGGCAGCCGTTCTGAGGCTCCTGAACTATTGGCGTTTGTTCGCTTGACGGCGGCTGTTGCGTGTCTTTACTATCTGCGAGCTCGGATGTACTGTACCGTGACCGTTTTAGTTTGTCATCGATGCAGTTCCGAAATTTCATGCAATACCAGTTTCGTGTTTCCCGAAACGAGGCGGGTCCCGGATTTCTTTCCGTGTGAGGAGAGCCTGCGCTCGCAGTTTGAAAATAGCCTGGTCAAGGAGAGAGCCTACCGAGGGGGGATCCGCTGCTCCGAGGAACGAGGAGGTGTTGTTTGCGCGATGCGCACTTAATGTCCTCGCGATGGCAATGCAATTTTTAAGTGGTCAGGTCGTTCTACGTGTCCCGGAGCCGCGGGCTTCATCGACAAGCTCGGTTCATTTTGCATCGACTCTACTGCACGAGAGCAATTCTGCTTTGGGAGGGCCCCACGCGGCGGACACCAGCACTCCTCGCTCTCGCGAGCGGTCCCAGCGCTAGGCGTTGGAATGGGAAAGGACGTTCGCCGAGACCCTTAAGTCCGTCCGGTCGGTGGAAGAACCGCCTAGCGAAAATCCGACAAATGACCCGGCGGTCTCGGGAATCTCTAATACAACCCCAACTCCTCCCTCGACGAGCAAGCAGAAAGATATTTCCAAAGAGTCGTCCAAGCGACGAGCGTCGAAGTCCGATCTGGTACTCGCCTCCTCGGATTCGAAAGACTCGGAACCAGAGAGGCGAAAGACGGTCAAGAAGCGTGAGAAGGAGTCGAGCGAGCGCGATAAGAAGTGGCGTCCGCCTCCGCCGAAGGAGGAAATGTTGGTGCCGGACGCGGCGTACGCGGGTAAAACCGGTAAGAAGAATAAAAATGTGATAGTCGGTATAGCCGAGTCGGACTGGAATGAGCAGCGCAAGGGCACAAAGAAGCGTCGAGGCGGGAAGCGGGGCGGCCGCGCTTCGGTGGTGGCTGAGGCGGGCGACTCCTTGAGCTCAGACTCGGGCTCGGGACAGGCGACGGTACATGCTTATGTGCAGCCGTCTAATGCTCCGAGAACGGGGACGAGCAAAGGGGGAAAGGCCGCTTCAGTCGCGCCGCCGGCGCGCGGGGCTCTGTCGCTGCAGTCGCCTGCACAGACCGTGCACCAGTAGCAGCAGCGCGCAGCAGGCAGAGGCGGCGCGGCACCTGACAGCGGACAATCGCGGTTACGAGGTAAATGCTATCGGTGCGGCGGCCGCGGTCACCGGCAGACCGAGTGTCCTAGCGAGGCTCGACCGACGGGAGGTGGAGGCGCGTGTTACAAGTGTCAGAACCCGGGCCATTTTGCAAAGCAATGCCCTTTGAATACCGTTGAGCGTTGCTTGAATTCTAATGCTCTGAACTGCACGTATGCAACGTGTAAGAATTGCGAGCCGATCAGATTGCGTTCAGAAAATTGGAGCGCGGAGAACGGTGACCCGTCGGTCCCCGCATAAACTCCGAAAGGGCAACGTGCTCGGAAGCAGATAATGCGTATCTACGAGTTGAAATACGGCAGCAGATTGAATCGAATGAGGTAGACGAGGCGTATTGGCAAGAACTAAATAGAGGTTTTGAGAATCTAGGACGAGTTGAGCAGCGCGAAACCGCAACGATGACCGAGGACGTGTCCCCTGAGGCGGCGCAGGTGCTGACTCTGCGTCTGCGGACGCCATGCAGTACCGCTCGGCAAACGAGGGTGGGCCTGAGAGCAACTCTTTTCCCTTGGTGGCGCAGCGGGCTCCCGCGGCGTCGGGATCGGCGCCAGTAGGCGCAGCATAGCGTAGCTCGACGAGCGAGGGTGAGCCTGAGATCAACCCTTCTCATCGAGTGGCGCAGAGCGCGCCTACATTGCCAAATCAGGAGGTCACTGTGCGGGCCACCGTGGACGTGGGTGACGGTGAGGGGTTGGTTGAAGTTGTTGGAAATGCGGCAAATGAGTGTGTGCCTTCGTCGGTTTCGAAGGGGGCCGGAGTCGTGTCGGACACGACTGAGAGCCGGAAAACCCGGGAGGCCGAGACGGATGACATGTCCATCGACGTGATCGAGAATCGACCGCTGCTCGTGTTGCATATTGGAGGAAAGCGATATAGCGTGCTGTACGATACGGGCGCGCAATTCACGGTTTTTGGTCGACGGATTACTAACGCGTTTCGATCGCGGGTGCAGGAGTTGTCGAGTTCAGTCCGTGGATTTTCGGGCAATGCGGTTCGGGCAGTGGTTGGTCGTTTGCGCGTGACGATTGAGATCGATACGGTCGTGCAGACAATCAATGTATATGCATGCGAACAGGCACTGCACTACGATATGTTCCTCGGGCAGGATTTTATTCGTGTATTCGAAATGAAAACGGACGCGACGAGCGATGGGTGGCGCATCGAGGGCCGGAGAAATTAGTACGTGTTCGCGGAGAAACAGCAGAACCGAGTCTTTTTTCCCGTGCAACTGGGCTACCACCGCGCGTGGTGAGGTGGTACTCGCGCTTTATCGAGCACGAGTCCGAGATTAAAATACCGTTGACGAAGCTCTTGCACAAGGAGGTCCGCTGGTACTGGGACGTTCCGCAGCAGCGGGCGTTTGATTTACTCAAACGTACGCTCACGGAAGCTTCAGTGTTGGTGCTACCGGACTTCGATAAGACCTTTTTCGTGCACTGCGTCGTCTTATGCGCTGGGCGCTTGCCTCATGTAGAAGGACGACGCGGTTACGATCATCCGGTTTGCTACGCAAGTCGAATGTTGAATTCCTATGAGAAAAATTATATGGTTTCTGAGCTCGAGTATTTAGGTTTGTTGTTCGCGATTAAAAAGTTCCATCCGTACATCCAGGGCACACACTTCGTTGCGTTAACGGATCATACGGCGTTGACCTGGTTGAGGAACAAGAAGGAACCGACTAGTCGACTTGCGCGGTGGGTGCTCGAGCTGCAACAGTGGGATTCGACTTGATTTATCGGAAGAGAGCCGGCCACCTGACGCTCTCTCTCTCTCTCTCTCGCGGGTTTAAGGACGGGGAGGACGTTGCGGCTTTCGAGATAATCACGGACGAATGGTATTTGAACAGAATGCGAGATGTTGGTGGCTGGTGGTTCCGGTCGATTACCGCGAGCGGGTCATGCGCGATGTCCACTGTGAGCCGTCAAGCGGACACTTTGGTCGAAAGAAGACCTGCGATCGTGTAGCTCGCGAGTAAATTCTGGCATGGGATGTGGTTCGATGTGTACGAGTTTGTACATTCGTGTCCCGAGTGCCAGAGGTACAAAGTCGAGCGCCAGGCACCGCAGGGTATGATGAGCAAGTGCATGGTCGAACGACCGTGGGCGCTGATCGCTGCGGACGTTATCGAGCTACTACGCAGCAAAAATCGCTTTAAATACCTTGTGGTATTTCAGGACTTGTTCACGTGTGCGGAGTTGAAGTGGATGGAGTTTAAACCGCTGACGGCCGCGATGGGCAAAGCGTTGGCGCAGGCGCTCGAGGAGCTGATCCTATTTCGCAGGGAGGTTTCGGAGTACTTGGTGAGCGACAATGGCAAGAATTACATTGGGTCGGATTTCAGCGAAACACTGAAGTCCTACGGGATCGAACATGTGTTGACACCGCCCCACCATCAGCAGACGGATTTCTGCGAGCGTGCGATTCAGACTCTGAAGACGCTCGTCTCAATCTTTGTGGATCATGACCACAGAGATTGGGACCTTCACGAGTTGCGCCATGCAATGAACACGGCGACGCAGGCGAGCACGAAGATCTCGCCGGCGTTCCTGAATTACGGTCGTGAGCCGCAACCAGCTAAGAGCTTTCTCCGCGAAGTCGAGAAACGAGGCCCGATCGTGCGTATCTCCTCCGAGAATCGGGCGGATCGGATGAGGCGTTTGGGTGCATTGCGCGATCTCGTCGTGCGCCATATCGAGCAGGCGCAAGACAAACAAAAAAAAATTACGACAGAAAGCGCAGGGCGGCGAAGTTTCAGGTTGGCAATTTAGTTTTGCGGCTGTCGCATACGTTATCGAATGCGGTCCAAGGAAAGAACGCGAAACTTAACCTCTCGTACGTTGGTTCGTACCAAGTCCTGGATGTTGTTTCACCCGAAATTTATATTTTCACCACCGATAATAGGAAGCAAGTCGATCGTGCGCATGTAAAAGAGCTGAAAAAGTATTATCCCCCGCCTGCCGTGCGATCGAGGAAGTGACACTTTTTTTCGGAGTAGGCGGCTGCGAGCTCTTGGTCGTGGAGTATTTCAAGTTGTGTGAGATGAGTAAATGCACAGCAATAGTAACACTATGGCTATATCGGAACACGCGCGTACTATCAAATGCGACAACTGCTAAAAGATCCGCGAATCAACGAATTGAATATTGAAAAGACATCACCGGCAGTCTTAATTAAGGCCCTAGATATGGATGGGCTGACTAAAAAAGGAACGTTAGAAATGTTGCAGAATAGACACTTGCGGCACGATATACTGGCGGCGGATGCGAACGCGGAGGTACCAGTTTACGAGAATGATTACAGGGTGGACGCAGTGCTGGTTACGACGGAAACGTTAAACCGGAATACTTCGGCGGAGAAGTCGCTGGTCGTGGGGTGGGTGAAGTCCAGAGCAGCAGAACAGTCGCGATCTGCGATCGAAGGTGTACGAACTGAAGCCAACGGCACTCAGCAGGGGTATATTTTGAGGGTGCCGGTGGAGCAACCGAACGGGGACGACCAGGCCGAGAAGGGCGCGGGCGGGGGTGACTTAGCGAAGGACAAAACAGTGCCGAATGAAAGTATCCCTCCGCAAGCGTCAACCTCGCTGGTCGCGAGATTGGTTGAGGTAGTCACGGCACTAGCCCGCAAGTTCCTTCCGAAGGATGTGCAAAAGGATGCGCGTTGTCAGTATCGCCGCCGGTCCCGCAGAACACCCCATCAAAAGGGATACAGCGATCGGAGCTGAATGTCAACGTCGTAAATAGTACAGCGGCATAGACTATGGAACAGCGGGTCTTGCCTGACCAATCGCTCGAGGAGTTGCAGGACACAATTCTGCCGGCAAATTCAAGTACCCCAAAAGCGAGAGAAAAGAAGCACCAGGATTGTGCGGAAAAACGGCGTGCACAGGTGTTAGCAATCTACAATTCAGTATCAAAAGGTACAGCAGTGAATAAAGAGATAGTCGTAAAGGACAGTTCAATAACGAGTAGTAATGCAACACACCTGTAACGTGATTTCCGCACGGTCCGGGAATTCGAGTTTTTCCAGACACAACGGACGATGAAAAATAGAAAACGGACGGATGAGAGTGAGAAAAATAAGAGCTTGAAAAGCCAGCCGACAGACAGACCGATCCGTAGTGAAAGTAATAAGAAAACGCGTGCAGTAATGAGTAATGTTGAGGCGGTCAAGGCGATTAAAAACTCGATAGGGTCGTTCCCGGGCGCGAGCAATGAGTCGGCCAGTAATGCGCTTGAACAGCTTAAGAAGTGTAAAGAATTTTTTCATATTGAAGATAAGCAATTCATTGATGCCCTCGCAAGTGTGTTCAGGGGCAGAGCTTTATCGTGGTACTTGACACTCGATAGTGGAATGAAATCATGGAAAACATTCGAGAGCGCATTCAGGCGTCGACTTATTGTTCGACTCGAGGACAAAGATGTGTGGGATGAGCTGCGTAAGTGCACGCAGGGCCATTCGGAGTTAATTGTTGATTACATTTGTAATATTAGAATAATTATTTCGCATTTCGAAGAAAAACCGAAGCTCCAATGGCTTCTGCAAGTCGTACACAGCGGCTTATGCCCGGAATATCGTGCGTACATGCGTGATAAAGAGATTTGTCGCCTCGATGACTTTGAAAAATTCGGAGAAGAGTTTGAACGCCATTAGCAGACAGACGAGCATTACACTCCCCCGCCCGCAAGAGAGCGTGCACGCATACCGGAAGCGGCGTATTCGCTGTCAAGAAACAACACTGAAGTTTTAAGTAAATTGGCAGCGACGGTGGTTGCACCGGTGGCAGGCATCGAGGTGGCGGAGAGTGTGAGCTCAAAGGAGAAGCACAGTAAGAAATGTGGTAGGAAAGCCAAGCCAGAAGGTACGGGGCCGGCGGAACCTGTGGCATCGATTTCACGTCCAGTACAGGTGGCAGTTGCAAGTCAATTGCAAAATGCACAACAATCGCCGCAGGATCAGCCGGCTCCCTCACAGGCTCCAGCGTGCGTTGCGAGTGCTCCGCTGCAGGCGGGTGAGGCTCAGCAGCCTGCACCGAGACCCTATCGTTTGGTACCGACTAAGCTACGGTTTCCACAGAATAATGGTCAGAGCCGTGCACAATGACCTAACTCGGGACAGACAGCTAGGTTGAACCCGTCGGCACCACCGAACGTGCCGCGTGAGCCGTGGCAGAATAGACAGGGCCAGGGACAGAATGGCCTGCAGTTCGCTGGGATTTGCGGAGCGTACGGGCAGGTGGGGAATAAAATAGCTCAATGTCTGCAAAGACGATGTTATCGTTGCAACCAACAAGGTCACTTTGCTAGGAAATGCCAAGCCCTGCCAGCCCAGCAACCGTAAGCTCAGCAGCAGCAAGCTCGACCGTCGCAGGCCCCTGTGCCTGGAAATAGTATTACGCCCATGTGTCAGAATTCCGGAATGGTGGGCGTAGATTTCCTCACGTGCCAACGTTGTCGGAAGTTCGTCGATATGGTGGAAAACTGCCGTGCAGGGTCGTAGAATCGCTCACTGCACCCTGCGCGACAATGGATCGAGCGAGTCCCGGAATTGACGAACACGTGGGCGTACTGGTCCGGGTCGACGATGCGTTATTGTTAGCGTTGAGGGAAGATACGAAATACTCGGGTGGACTCGGAGGTGAGGATGCGGAAAGTCTGCCCGTGCATATCTCCGAGCCCACTAATGAGAGAGCCGGGGTAAACCTAGTTGTCTCAGAGGGCACACAAGCGCAGGAGACCGTACATTTCTCATGGAGGGACATTGAGACAATCGATTGGACTAGAGTAGATAGAGAGGAAAATCGTGGCAAAAAGGAGACGAGCGAGCAAACAGGCGGAGAAATACGTATAGAAGGCGAGTCGCAAGCTCGGTCGAGAGTAGAGGACGCAGAGCAAGCGAACACCGCAGGGAGTACAAGTGCGACAGTTCGGGAACAGTTGGTTCAAGCGAGCGCAAATAAGGGAGTTTCCGTAGAAGGTTTACAGGCTCACGAGAGAACAGCCGAGAGTGGAGGGCTGAGAGGTACAGCGCGTCTAGAAAACGGAAACGCAGGCGCGAATATAACCACGTCGAATCCGGAGGCAGATCCGCTCGACCTACGAGTGGATGGAGCACGGAGTCAAGCCACTGTTGAAGTACAAGGCACCGAGAAACGTGAAACAACTATGGACCTTCTTGGGTATGATCGGTTGGTAGTCTCGGTTCGTTGCAAACAAGAGTGACATGGAAGCTCCACTGCTCAAGCTCACGCGGCAGAAGGTACCATGGACGTGGGGCGACACAGAACAGCGAGCTTTCGAGAGCTTGAAGAAGGCGCTAACCGAGGCACCCGTACTTGCACGACCAGGCTTCAATACGCCGTTTTATGTGCAAGTGGATGCAAGCGGGGTGGTACTGGGAGCATGCTTGACGCAAGTCTTTGACGATGGTGAACACCCAGCGATGTATGCCAGCCGTGTGCTGAATGCAGCGAAGCGTAATTACTCGGCGACAGAGAGAGAAACCTTTGCGCTGTTATTCGGAATAAAAAAGTTTCGTCCATACATAGAGGGCTTTCACTTTGTAGCCGTAATCGACCAAAGTGCTCTGAAATGGCTGCTGAGTCTGGTAAATCCATCCGGCCGTCTTGGGAGATGGATTATGGAGCTGATGCAATGGGACTTTGAGGTTGTCGATAAGAAGGGGTCCCAACACTACGTACCGGATGCTTTATCAAGGGGCGTCGTGGACGAGGCGGCAGTGGCTGGATTCACGACCATCGAAGATACATGGTACCTGCAGCGAACGCAAGACGTACTGGACAGACCGAAAAAGTTCAAAGAGTGGTGCATACAGGATGGGATGCTATATAGGGTTATGCAGCACCACCTCCTGGACCCCATTACTAACCGAGTAGAGTGCTGGCGGCTGGTGGTTCCGTGCGAGTATCGGAAGAGAGTTCTGCATGACGCTCACTGCTTGCCATCATCAGGGCACTTTGGCATCGAGAAGACGTACGACAGTTAATTCATGTCGTATGCCTTGCCCTTGGAGATATACATCTACGAGTTTGTTCTTGAACTCAGTCCCGTTGTCCGACAAGAAAACTTCAGGCGCTCCGAAGCGCGTAATTATTCGGTCGTGGAGCTCCTTGGTAATTGCCTTGGCGTTGGCTTTCTGGATGGGAATATACTCTACCCAGCGCGTAAAAAGATCGACGAAAACCAAGATATACTCAAACCCTCGCGGGCTGCGTGGTAAAGGACCGGAAATGTCACCAGCTACGATCTGCCATGGGTGCTCTACTCGGCGGCGCCCCATCTTCCCATACGGCGGGCGCTGCTCCACTTTACACTTCTGACAGATTAAACAGTGCTACACAGAGCGCGCTGTGTCGTCAATCAGCGTTGGCCAATAGTAAAATCACTTGACCCGGGCGATCGTCTTGTCTTGCCCCAAATGCCCCGCCGTCGCCGCATTGTGACATTCTTCCAGCACCTTCCTTCTCTGTTCTTTCGGCACCGCCAACTTCCAGGCCTCGTCATCGTCAGCCAACTCACCTAGTGAGTCGTCAGGGCGATACACATAGCGATTGCCGTCCACGACCTTCTCCCTCGGGTATGACTCTGGTTCCTCGGTGACCTTCTTCCTTTGCTCCAAGTACTATTCGTCGGTCGTCTCGTCGGCCCACGTCAGCGCACTGACTGCGGTTTCGTCGTCGTCATCTTCTTCGTACGCCGGTGATAAACAGTCCGGAATGTGGTGTAGGGTGCCTTTACGGTGCTCCACGTGAAACGTGTAGCCCTGTAATTTTAGCGCCCAGCGGGCCAAACGGCTAGTAGGATTCTTCATGCTCCGCAACCACTTCAGGCAGCTATGGTCGGTGATCACCTTAAAGTGGTATGCCTCTATATATTGGCGGAACTTTTCTATACTCCAGAGCACCGCCAAATATTCACGCTCGTAGACTGAAAAATTCCGCTCCGTTTTCATCAAAGTCCGGTTGGCGAACTCAATCACCCGCTCTTCTCCGTCAACTATCTGAGTGAGCACCGCCCCCAGTCCGATATCGCTGGCATCTGTATGCAAGACGAACTTTCCGTTAGGATCAGGCGGCTGCAGAATCTGAGCTGATGTCATTAACTTTTTGATCTTGTCGAACGCCTTCTGCTGATCGGGACCCCATACATAGGATACTTTCTTCCGCAACAAGCGATTTAGGAGCTCGGTGATCGTTGCGAAGTCGTCAATGAACCGGCGGTACCACGACGCCATGCCCATGAAAATGCGCAGCTTGCGCAAGTTTCTCGGCGCGGGAAATTCTAAGATCGGGCGTACCTTTTCCGGGTCAGGCCTGATACTGTCTCTGTTCACCAGCACGCCCAAGTATCTCACCCCCGACTTGCAGAATTTGCTTTTCTCCAAGTTAGCCGACATGCCCGCCTCTTTGAGCTTTTCCAAGACGAGATTCAGGTGCTCTCTGTGTTCCTTAAACGTCTCGGATACTATGATGATGTCGTCGAGGTAGGCCAATGCAACGGGGTCCATTCCTGGCCCAATCAGCGAGTCTATTGCTCTCTGAAATGTGGCTCCAGCATATGATAGGCCGAAGGGCATCCTCACGAATTGATAATGCCCCATACCCGGCACCGTAAATGCTGTCAAAGGGCGCGATTCTTTATTCAGTTTAATTTGATGATAAGCTGCATTTAAGGTGGCTTTCTAGTGCAATTTTGGCGAAAAATCGATTTTTTTTATTACAGAAATGTATTCTGTGTATATTTTAGAGTAAAAAAAATCGAACCCTAATATGGGAAATAATTT
>JAWWMK010050019.1:0-10093 GCA_035047105.1 Galeopsomyia nigrocyanea
GCTACCCAACGAGTTCCAGAGATAGCTCGTTTGCTAAAAATATCTCTAGACGTTTCGTTTAACGGCGAAACGTCACATCTGCTAACCATAAGAATAGGGTTTTGTCCTAGTATACGGTACTCCGTACTTATTACAGAAGCATTTTCATGAGGGATAACAACTTGATTCACTTTATCAATAGAAGTAACGTATATTATTTCCTTAGAGTAAATTTCTTAGGGTTCAACAGAAATCGTTATATAGTCCAGAGTGTTAGAATTAGAAATATAGGACAATAACGGGAAATACTGTAACATTATTCATAAATATATTACCTCCAACCTTTTTTTTTACACTGGAGACCTGTATGGCAAGGCCTATTACTGAGCAAACTCAAGATAAGTCTCAACCAAAAGAGACTTTTGCTAAAAAAACTCTTACCGAATGGTTGTATAGTGTACGTAGATTATAACGTACCATCAGAAACCAACGGTAATTAACCCTTTTATTTACTGTAACGTAGTTCGTAGTAAAATAAGCAGGATACTTTGTTTAGTTTAAAAGCCCACAAGCCTAATTTACAACTAAGTAGCTAATTTGCGCGTTAGGTATATAACCTGATCATTGAGATCCTCAGATTGAGGGCGTACCATAATAAAACGGAGTAGATAATACTCGTGCGTTAGAATAATTGCGTGCGTTAGAATAATAGAAAGATTGTAGTCCTGGAGTTCGTGGATTTAACGTATTACCTACATAGTGGGAAAATAGGGACTCGAGGGAGACAAGAACCGAATTTGGCTCAGGAGCAAATTCGTAAAATCATGGCGGAACAAGCAACTTTAGACCTTCTGGCAACAATGAGTGCTAGCTTCACCATTCAGAATCTAGTACCGGAAATTCATAACTTTGATGGACGAAACATTCCGCTAAAAGACTTCATCCAGGACATTCGTAACGGAGTCCAACTGGTGGCAGAGGCTCAAAAGCCTAACTTTACAAGATTGGTCATTACCAAATTACGCGGACCTGCACGAGATAGCATTTATAGTAAGACCGTTAGAACTCCTGACGAACTCATCAAGATATTAAAAGAAAGGTTCGTGCCTTGTAAGGACTTCGCATACTATGACCTAAGATTCATTCACTGAGAATGAAGCAGGGGGATACGGTGGATGACTTTTACGATCGTTTAAATATTTTATTAAGTTGCGCCGAAAATGCGTTAAAGGAGGAATTAACAGCTAATTATAATGATGTCATGATGACCCCGATAAAAAGTTCTACAGTAAAGATTTTCATCAATGGCTTACTGAAAGAGATCGGTGATCTGGTTGATGTGAAGCAACTCCAGACGTTGGAGGAAGCCTATAAGGAGGCCTTACGTATTGAGACCCGTAATAATTTAAAACCAAAACAACCCTTTGATTTTAGCAAAATTTTTGGGCCTAACCGTACGTTTAATGTAACTTACGTGCAGGACCAGGCAGAAGTAGATGATGAGGTTGGATCAGATATTTTGGATAGTATCCCAAACGAAAGTATTCAGCAATTATATATACAGCGAAACTTGGGATCGCAAGGTCAACAACCCTCAGGGCAGAATCAGAATTATCAGCAGCGCCAGAAATCCTTTCAGGGTAAGAATAATTGGTATCAGAGGCAAAACAAGGAAGCCGAACAACCAGGACGCCTGTATAATCCTGACGCAGACACCTACGAAAGAGGTCAGCAGCAGGGCAATAACAATGCGACCCAAGGAAATTTTCAATGGAAGCAATCTGGACAGACTCAAAACGGATTCCGACCCAACCCACCGTACGCACAGCTGGCACCCTGGGCTTTAAACTCGGACGGGGCTCGCCCAGGCATGAAGGTAGCGAGCCCGAGTGCAACAACTCCGGCAGTAACACAACTCACCCCGGGGGAAATCAAAGCTCTGGTGGCACAGCTCCAGCAACTACCCACAGCGGAGAAGGAGGGAGTTCCACCGGCTCCAGTAATGACCATACTTAAAAAACCGCTAGGCCCGGGTTACAAGTTGCCACGAGTGGAAGATGTGGCACGGGAGATAGTGAAATCCATTCACCAACAAGAGTAAGATATGACATCCCGGAGTGTAACCAGAAGTGGACCATATTTATGTTAGACAATGGGGCGGCCGTAAACCTTATAAAATTCGGGAGTCTAGATTACGAGCTCACTCTAGATCCGAGAGAGGCAACATCACTCAGCGGTATTACGGTCCACACTGTCCCTACTATGGGGACCACATACCTTACTATAAATGATAGACCCACTAAATTCCATATCATTTGGGACAGTTACTCTATACAGGAAGACGGGATGCTAGGAAGAGAATTCTTACGTGACACTCAGGCCGTCATATCGTACCATAATAACGCGATGAGGGCGAACAGTGATGTCATGAACCCTGTAACTTTCCTTCCTAATGGACCTATTGAATCACTACGCTTGGACCTGATACCGACTTACGCGGTCAACCAAATAGATGACTCAGCGAGCCGGGACTCGAAAATAGAATTGGACCAGGGAATTGAAATCTTGAAAAGCGAACCGGTAGAAACGGAGTTAAGCAACAGGAAAGAAGAGATAGAAGATAAGGTGAAGTATACCTTAAATGTAGAACCCGTCAAGTTATACAGATTAACTTGGTGAGATCGGACTTGAAGGAAGGATATCTACCAAGAATAGATGTCGGAAATGACCAAATACTTTTGGGAAAAGGAGTAGTATTAAATGAAAATAATACTTGTAGGCTATTAATTCGAATGAGAACGACGTCGTCATAGAAGTGGACCCGAGTGAATTAATTCCTTTCGACCAACTACACTCAGGACTCTCTTCTACTTCTGGAGAAACCAGAGATAGCGAAATTTGTGAGGCTCAAAGAGCCGTTGACAAATACAGGAAAAGAAAAAAGAAACTAGTCAAGTTATTAAGGACCAATCACTTATCGCCAAGCGACCTGAAAAGCGTGAAGCGGCTTGTAAAACTGTATCCAAATGTTTTCTTACTCCCTGGTGAACCGTTGCCCTGCACCAATCTAGTGAAGCACGAGATACATTTGGAAAACAGAGTGCCCATCATCACCAAGCAGTATAGGCCCCCGCCTGTCTATAAAAGTTTTATTCAAGAACAAATAACAAAGAGATTGAAGGAAGGGATAATAGAGGAGTCTAACTCACCACATAATTCTCCATTATGGATCGTACCTAAGAAACCTGTTAGCGATGGAACACCACGTTGGAGAATAGTGATAGACTTAAGAGAATTAAATAAAAAGACCATTGGAGACGCTTACCCATTACCCAATATAGCGGACATTTTGGACCAGTTAGGGGGATCGATGTACTTTTCCACTTTCGATCTCGCCAGTAGTTTTCAACAACTGCCACTGTGCGAAGAAGATCGCGAGAAATCTGCATTTTCCACACCAAGAGGACATTATCACTACATTAGAATGCCGGAAGGTCTGGTGAATGCACCATCTGCCTTCCAACTAATGATGGATGTACTGTTGAGAGGACTTTTAAACATAGAAATGTTAGTTTATTTAGACGACATTACAGTTTATGCCAAAAGTTTGCATGATCATGATCAGAAGGTCAAGAGACTTTTCGAAAGATTGTCAAATGCTAACCTAGTCTTACAACCAGACAAAATTGAATTTTTACGAAGAGAAGTTAAATTTCTCGGGCACATCATAAGCGAAAAAGGTGTAGAGCCGGACCCAAAATTAGTGGAATCAGTAGAGAAATTCCCAAGACCAATTGGAGTTAAGTCTACTCGTTCATTGTTAGGACTATCCGGGTATTATAGGCGCTTCATAAAAGATTATTCAAAAATAGCCAAACCTTTAAGCGACCTAACAAAAAAGGGACAGGAGTATGACTTGGGGCCGGACCAGGAAGAAAGCTTCAATACTCTGATGAAATTACTGTGTGAAGCTCCAATCTTAGCATACCTAGACTTCGATCAGCCTTTTACGCTGACGACAGACGCGTCAGACTATGCTATAGGCGCCGTACTTTCTGGAAGTGGACAGGATAGATCGACCAGTCGCTTACTTATCTCGACTGCTAAATAAGGCGGAACGTAATTACACGACCACTGAGAAAGAGTGTTTAGCGGTACTATATGCAATGAATCAATTTAGACCATATCTATTGTGAAAAAAATTTACCCTCGTGGCTGATCACGAGCCCTTGAATTATACGCACAATAGAAAGGACCCCGGATAGCGATTAATGAGGTGGATGTTCAAATTCACAGATTACCAATACACCTTCAAGTATAAAACAGGAAAACTGAATGTGAACGCAGACGCGCTATCCAGAAATCCTGCGGATTTGAATAAGTATTTGGCCGAGAAAGAATTAAATGCAAACATTCCGAATATCCAAGTTATGATGTTCAGGGCTGCGGCTGCGAAGGAGAAGAACCTAGACAAAAGGCCAAAACCAAGGAGACTAAAGCAGTTGGACCAGAAAACCCAAAACCCTGAACTCGCCCACGGGCAAATTCAATACCAGGACCTAAGATAATCGGTAGACCCTTGGGTACAAAGACTAACAAGGAAAAGCCTCAATTAGACCATAGTGTTATTGCCGAAAGGACTCGCAGTAAGAAAACGACAGCAATAACAACAGCCGAGAAGGTGCAGACCTCTCAACCTGGCCCCTCGGGGGTAAGACCGCCAAGACCAACCACGTAACCACGAGACTTGGCTCCGAAAAAGAGTAATCCAGTATCTAAGAAAAAGGTAACGCATAAAAGGCTGGGCGAAATTAGAACCCTGACAGAAATCAGCGACACGGAAACTCCAACGGACGAGTCCAGCACGGAGACAAATCAGGAAGAAAACGGACAGCCATTCATGGCAGAAAATGCTCGGGCGAAAAGAATCTACGAAGAATTCCGCGCGACAGGCATGACCAACTCGTAAGAGCAGACCACATCTGATCAGGTAGACCCTTCGCGAGAAGCGGCCAAGGTGAGACACCGACGAGTGCAAGAGATAATGGACCGTATAGAGCCAGAAATGTCTGGATCATCCTTGAATGTTACGAATACAGATAATGAACCGGATGAAACAGCCTCCGCATCCACGGTGTTCAGATGGTCTATGATGTCATCTACCGCAGTAGACGACGCGGAGACTGCACGTGCCAATGAAAGTTCTGATGATAGGTCGCCAATAGCAGATGAGAGAAGAAGTGGGCTCCGAGAAGGGAAAGAATTGGAGCCAGGAATTCAGGTAGCGACAGAGTCTGATGAAGAGGATGAATCAAGATCTGCGGCGCGAGCTACTGATACAGATTCTAACGTAGACCTCTTGATGATTGAGGTATCAGGACCACCTACTAGTAATGATTCGGACAGCAGTGATGACGACGTCTTTGAGAAATCAACACCGCCGGAGACCGCCAAGGAAGGGGACTAGCTTGACTCAAGACGAAATCGGATCCTCTGCGGAGAAATTGGAACAGGGCCTGCAACGCCATAAAAGCCTAAGTACTAACGATCTATCCTTCTATTGGGATACGGCTGGCCTGGAACCAGTAGAAGTGACACACTTTTCAGATGGGGATGAGCCGCCAGAGGAAGTACAAACTTTACTAAGAGACTTGGACCCATTTAATAATGAGACCATGACAGATGAGGTACTGGAGAGACGGATTGAAAAGCTTATTGCGGAGTCGCAAAGAATTTCCGAAAATCAGCTGGAACAAGAGACCGACCCCCACCGAATGATAGTACCGAAGGACAAGCACAGGTGGAGGCCGACCCTGAAACTGAAGGGGACGACTCACTTGTGCCCATTCGCAGAAGAGAAATCTCAGTCACCCCTAGTGTCATAATCGGCGGACTAAAAACTCGCAGTACGCCAATGCCAAGACTGGCGCCTGCAGTGAGATTTAGGGGTTTGGACGATATACAAGAAGAAAATGAAGGAAACGACGAACCCGCCGGTCGAACTACATTTTTCTACGGCCCCGGTGGACGATGGACTATTTTTCACCGCCGAATGGGCCGGTGAATCAATATCGCTACCCTAGCGATTACAAGAACCCTACGTCCACATCTAATGACAGCAGTGACCAAACCATCGGACCCAAATTATTGTCTTTGAAAAACAACGTAATTATAAGTCAACAATGTTTAATTTATCAGAAGGATAACATTGTGCATTTCGTATCCGGAGATTGCGATAATGTCAGCCCGATAGGCAGATTGCTAAGTGAAATAAGAGCAATAGACCTTAGGAACATGAAGACCAAGAAGCCGAAAATTGGACAAGTGCTCACCACAAAATATAAAAAACACCATGTCTACTCTATAGTTGTAAAAAATAAATATCATGATTCCACCTGTGTAGAGGCCATTAAAATGGGACTTCTGAATTTAAAGAAGATTCTCGTACAAACGAAGGTTTCCACAGTGAGAATCTCTCGACGAGGGGACCTTACAGATTGCCTAGGACCAGGTCTATTAACGGAATTGTTAATAAATACCTTTGAGAATAGCCCTACAAAGGTGATAATATGTTATGGCAAGGTAACATTACCGCCTGTAGAGGAAAGGAAAAAAATCATTAGTGCCCTACATGACAGCCTGATCGGTGGCCATAAGGGGATAAACCAAACATATCAAAAGATAAGGACCCGTTATTACTGGAACGGTATGCGGAATGATATCTTGGATTATATCAGAGATTGTCCCAATTGTCGAGCGAATAAAATCGATAGACACAAGACGCATGAACCTATGATAATTACGGATACGCCGATCGAAGCCTTTGATAAGGTCTCGATCGACACCGTGGGGAAACTAAGGACCACACCCGGAAGTAATAATCACCTCTTGACCATGCAATGTAACCTTACAAAGTATATTATAGTTATCCCAATTAAGGACCTCAAGGCAACTACCATTGCCGATGCATTGACAAGACATCTTATAAGCCAATTTGGATCCCCTAGAGCCATTTTATCGGACCGCGGTACAAGTTTTGTATCTGAGATAGTGGAATCTTTGCTTCATGTTTTCAAAGTAAACCATTTAACTACCTCAGCGTATCACCCACAAACCAATGGGTCCTTAGAACGCAGTCACGCTCCTGTCATAGATTTTATGAGAGCGTATTCCGAGCGCTTAGACGATTGGGACAGGCTAACCCCCTTTGCCACGTTCACGTTTAATACAAGTGTCCATGCGGCCACTGGATACACCCCATTCGAACTAGTCTATGGTCGAACCGCACGTTTCCCATTGCGAATTCCTAGAGAGGAAAAACTAGCCATATACAATCAGTACCTGCGTGACCTGGTTTTAAGACTCGCGAAATTGAAATTAGCTGCGGGGACCAAGATAATACAGGAAAAACTAAAAAGTAAAAAACGTTATGATAAAACGGTACGCCCTTTCAAAGGTAAAGTAGGAGACTACGCGTGGGTGCGTGGGTAATAAACGAGCCTAGAACAGGAAAAGCTGATAGTTATTATAAACAGCCCCTAAAAATTATCGAAATACTGGGAAGAAAGAATGTGAAATTAG
The DNA here is from genome assembly GCA_035047105.1 of Galeopsomyia nigrocyanea. Classification (NCBI taxonomy): domain Eukaryota; kingdom Metazoa; phylum Arthropoda; class Insecta; order Hymenoptera; family Eulophidae; genus Galeopsomyia; species Galeopsomyia nigrocyanea. Next base: position 7,561 of record JAWWMK010050019.1, read on the forward strand.
AATTACCAAACGGGAAAGTAGTACGCAAACAAATAGATAAATTGAAATTAAAATTATAAAGGGTCATTACGATAAGCCACCTCTTTTTCTTTTCTTTCTTACTTTTATCTCTCCTCAATATTCTTACTTACTAATTTCTCCATAATACTATATACTAATTAATATATGTGCTTACAGAAACTGATGTTCTGTCTTATCAACATATACCTTACTCTTAATCTACTTCTTATCTTCTTCACTATCCCAAGTTCAATGACCGACCTCATGTATACAATCGAAAAATTGGACCATAACCCGGGGATATACTATGAACAAAGAGATCCAATACGAATTAAGCGAGCGGATTGGAAGGTTTATATTTATATCGATTACATTCAGTAAAAATTCCCCAAGCTCCGACTAAGGTCGGAAATGCCGCTTATATTAAGTATGATTACCCATACATAGCTTTAAGCTGAAATCAAAAACTGTATGTGAAAATGGATAATCAAGCCCTTTCAGAATGTATTAAGACCCATTATACATACATATGCCCTACCAGAGGACCATTACTGGATGTGAACCTTAACCAGGATTGTGAATTAAAGTTGTTGCTCCAATCCAGTACCCAAGAGTTGTACAACTGTAATATCATAATCAAGGACCAGAAGGATACCCAGTGGGGCTACATCACATCATATGGTTCATGGATATATTCGGCCTTATATCAGGACACTCTACGCATAGTATGTCCCAATCAGAAGGATCAGACCACACATTTACAGGGACTAGGTATACTTAAGTTAGCTCCCGGCTGTATTGGACACACGAACAGAGCCACCTTGATCAGGAAACAAAATAGAGCGAGCGAAATCCAGAAAATATATAAGCCGCACCTCGCTTTAAACCTAAGCACATTGTATCCTGTGCTCAGTGAATTACCCGACATTCCAATGACAGAACCAGAACACTGGAAACCTAAATCGGCCTTTTGGAAAAGGAAAGGAAAAAGCACTGGATGACATTATGAAGGAGGTTACGACAATCGGTGAACACCGGAAAGATAGGACACTGCACTCTAACCTAATGTATAGCAGCATGAGCTTTAATGTCATAATACTCATAATAATAGTCTGTATAGTAATTTATAAGTCCTGCAGAACTCGGCAATGGACCTTAGGTGGACCAAAATCTCTGACTACCAGGCAGAGGAATATACCGACCCCTAAACTCCGCCGATTCCATGACATTGAAAAGGAGTTGGCAGAACCAAAGCGTAATAAGGATCGGAATTCGGTAGCAAGCTATACAGAACCTAAATATGCTACTTCAGACGCGGAAGTCCCTAAGAATACATCAACACCTACCTCATCGGACCCAACATTCACCCAAAGTGCGGAAAGCGAATAGACGAATATCGCTCCCGTTACGTTAATAAAATCATCATGGACCAATAGCCGATATTTTTGTTTCAGTTCGACCAAAATGACAACGCACGTAGAATCATCTCAGGACCCACGATGCATACAAATTACTCACCCAGCTAATATTCTACTGAGTGAACTCCTTAAACAGTTGGAGCAAATTGGACCGAATACCCAGTTTCACACGCTGAAAGCGTTGAACGGCGTAAGAACCCAAGTATCACTTTGCACTTTCAAAGACACCGTACATGCGGAAGAGGCAAGAAAAACCAGTAAATGGACAATAGTGCCACATGAGCGGTACATCAAGTCACGAGTCTTTAGAGGTATCACTGAAAAACCTAGAGCCACCGACATGACCCGGTTATACTGCAAGCTACCTTGGACCATTGAGGAAAAGCGAAGAGAGATTACCTTCTTCGAACATTTTGCCGAATTCGGACCACTGGTCTATCATCAGGTAGTGCGAGACCATAAAGGACACCTATCAGTAGGCTACGTACTATATTATGATGCGCAGCATGCAGAAGTTGCACTAAGGGAAAGTGATCCAATATACGGCACCAAGTATGCTCAACAAAGGAAGAGATCACGAGACCAGAAAGATCAAGAGCAGCAATATCACTGGGTATGTGACGATTATGTAAACAAATCTATTTATGAAGAACACGACAAGACGTGCAGTTGGCAGCATCAAAGAAAATTGAGAGCAGAAAAGGCCCGTAAGTATTATCCAAGATCGGAAGTTAAACTAGCATCGGAAAATAAGATTGTAGCAAAACCAAATAGACAACAAAAAAAGGCTAGACTATCCGACGAAGATAGAGCAGGTGCTCGAAAAATAGAAAATAGTTAAACGATGGACCTGTCGGACCTCCATACCCCGACGATAGATCAGGCGGACCAACAAGACCCACCACAGGAAGACGACGTCGTCCTCGAGATCGATGAGCAAGAAAAAACATCCTTGGAAGAATCTAGTATTTAAGGTAGTCCAGCTATGAAATGAAAAACAACAGATGTTGTTCAAACATTTTAATAACGTAGATATATATATATATATTTTGAACGCGTGTGCAAAGTTTCAGGTAGGGTCATTGGGCATTTTATTTATTTATGGAAACTTTAAA
>JAWWMK010050020.1:0-10092 GCA_035047105.1 Galeopsomyia nigrocyanea
CAACTTTTCCTTTCTCAGGGAAAGAGAAGGTTGCATCTCTATTTTTATTCTAATCATATTGAGAGAGGAAAAAAAAACTATATTATATATTAAATACGGCTCGCCGTCACAATGGTTTTCGTTTTGATTTTTTCCATAAATTCGACTAGTGTGATCAGTTTTTCAAAAAAATAAAATTTTTAACAATTTATTTAAATAAATTTTTATAAACAATTGGAAATGGAAAAAGAAAAAAACACTGGTGATTATTTTTAGCCACGCCATGGATAGCGTAGTTAGTTTAGGACTATCTAGCCTAGATTTGTATTAATTAAGTATTAATCGGTTAAGATAAGGACTGAACTCGCGATCTCAAAATCATTTTTAATAACAGTTTGCAATGCGTTCTTAAAATGACTCTATCGTTTGAAATTGAATTTAAATTTTCACATGTATGACAAAAATTTGAATTTATGAAAAGAACATTATAATTAATGTATATATTAGATTGCAGAAAGAACTTCGTTCCTGTCGCGTGTCCCAGCAACACGTTTTACTTTTTGTGTGTGTACTCGTACATTTGACTTTATTATTATAATTAATTTTTCTCAAACGGTTATTTATACATGAATCTATAAATTCTATCGGATAATCATAAATAGACAATAATTCTTTAATTATTTTTATATTCTTATTATGAAACTTTTTATCTGACAAACCGCTCTGTCTATAAAATTATTAACAATATTGCGTTTTTGTTGTATTGTATGATTAGAATCATAATTTAATAGTCTGCCTGAACAAGTAGGTTTTTCAAAATAATCAAAATTTATAGTATTATCATTTCTAATCAGTCATACATCCAAAAAATGTATACTATTGTTCATTTCTAATTCATAGGTAAATTGTAAATGATCATCATAATTATTAAATACATTTAAAATTGTAAGGATATGTTCTTTCTGAACACATAAAATCGTATCATCTACATACCGATAATAAAAGAGGGGGAAATTGTGATTTTAAAATATAAAGACATTCTGTTTCTAAATTATCCATAACAATAATTGCAAATAATGGAGAATTCGGGGATCCCACAGGAGTGCCAAATATCTGCTTATAAATAACATTATTAAACTTAAAAAATATATTTTTCAAGAGAAACCTTGTATTTTGATTGGTTTCAAAGATCTACTTGTTCAGGCAGACTATTAAATTACAATTCTAATCATACAATACAACAAAAACGTAATATTGTTAATAATTTTATAGACAGAGCTGTTGGTTTGTCAGATAAACAGTTTCATAATAAGAATATAAAAATAGTTAAAGAATTATTGTCTATTAATGATTACCTGATAGAATTTATAGATTCATGTATAAATAACCGTTTGAGAAAAGTTAATTATAATAATAAAGTCAAATCTACAAAAAAAAATAATAAAGCTCAACCAATTCTCACTATTGGCATTCCGTACCATGAAAATTTGTTCTTTCCTATTAAAAAAGCGTTTAATAAATTCAATACAAAATGTGTTCCAATTATGAACCATAAATTATCTAAGATTATAAAATTAGGAAAAGAAAAATCTACAAAAAGGGAAGAAACGAGTACTGTCTTTAAGATTAATTGTAATACATACACAAGTTTTTATATTGGACAATCTGATAGACCTCTGAAAGTTCGTACGAATGAACACATATTATCCGTTAAAAATTTGCATAAGCAAAATAGTTCTTATAAAAAATCAACAACTTTACCCATTCCTTTACATATAATGGAGAATCCCACACATACATTTGATTGGGATAATATATTAATCTTAGATAAGGAACAAAATTTACAAAAAAGATTAATATCTGGAATGTTACATATAAAAGCTTGCAATAACACTATAAATAAACAAGAAGACACAAAAATCCTAATTTCAAAATATAATAGTTTGAATAAGTATAATGTTTGATAGTTATAATAATTTTATAATAATTCCAAGATACGTTTTTTTTTATTTTTATGTTTTAATTGGATATACTACTTCTTGTTTAGCGTTATATCTTATAAAATATAACGCACCAATGGATATTACATTGTATATTTTTGATACAGAGACAAATTAGTCATTATATATATTAAATAATTAATAATACATGAACTAATTATACTTTAAGTCTATTTAAAAAATTTTTTATAAGTATAGGAGAGACAAAAAAATATAAATGAAATGATCAATAGTATTAGGTTCTATTGTCTAGATTTATATATGTATATAGTGTATATCTAATAATGATTTACGATATATATATACAAGATTATTGTGCATTTAAGAGTATTATGCATTCAGCCCGGTCCCATTATCTCAAAAATTCGCGTCAAGCCAGATATTTTACCAAAATTTTATCGTTTCCGAAATACTGTGCGACAGGGTTTCTGTAGCTTTGATATCAGGGCGAATACTAAAATATTTGTGTCTATAAAAATCTTGACGGTCCTTGTACATTAAGTGTAATTTCCATCCTCCACACACCTTTCAGGTATATCTGACATGCGAAAAGACTGTAGTATAGTAGAGACTGATTTCAAATCAATTTTTAAGCTGCAAGGAAGTACATGATGAAATCCTTAAAAAAACACACTTTTCTGGGGTCTAGAATGGCAAAAATTTTTTTTTTTATGTTAAGGCTTCTGGACCTTTTTCCTTTTCTTTTTAAAGGTTTATAGTGTCAGAAAATGCTCGTGAACATTGAAAAAGTTTCCAGGAACTACTTTTTCGGCATTTTCCCATTATAATCAAATGGGCTTTCTTTCACAGGAAATAGACGAAAAACGGCATTTCTTCAAATATTGATTTCTCGGCTTCTAAGACCGCTAGAAACATTTTTGACCAATCAAAATGATAGCAAAAAAGAAGACCTTTACGTAGAAAAAAGTTTCATTCAAAAATAATTATCCGGTGACAAGTTGTCAAAAATATTGCAAAATAATTACATTTTTAGTTTGTTATTAATATCGGAAAAATGCTGAAAAAATATAGTTCCCGAGGACTTTTCTAATGTTCACGAGCATTTTCTGACAATATATACCTTCCAAAAGAAGAAGAAAAAGTTCCGCAAGCCATAGCATAAAAAAAAAATTTCCCATTCTAGACCCCAGAAAAGTGTGTTTTTTTTAAGGATTTCGTCATATATGGAAATTATAATGTCAATTGTCACTACGAGCGCCAATTTTAAACAAACAATCGTAGAACGGCGAGCCTGATACGTTATTTCATGAAGATCAAAATTGGCACTCGTAGTCGCAATCGAACACTTCCATACATACTTTGTTGCAGCTGGAAAATTGATTTGAAATCAGTCTCTAGTGTACTACAGCTTACTCACATGCCGCATTTACCTAAAAGCTGTATGGGGCAGGAAAATATAGTAATCTATATGGTTACACATGTTGTGAGCTTATATAAGATTTTAAATGAAACTAAATATTCATAATCAAATAGTGACACTAGTTATCTGAAAGTAATTAATATAAAACGCGATGGTCTGTGGTAGTGTGACATAATTTATCAGTGAAAAATTTTGAAGTGCAGCCATGTGTAGTTTTAACATTGTTTAGAGCGTGATCGTCTACAGTTTTGCGGCTATGTCAGCTCAATTTGCGCACGCTCGGAAAATCGCGATTTTACGCACGCTCGGAAAAACAAACGTGTTTAAAATCTCGCTTTGCGCTCGTCGTGTCAAAAATATTGTACGATATACATGTTCGAGAAAGAGATGCCTGTCTCGTGTGAGCTTTGCACCCTCGCTTCGCTCTGATATGTAGTACTCACACGCATACTGATATCTAGTGACGTAAAGTTTACAAAACTGAGCAGCACTAAAGCTGAGCCGACTCGACTGACTCAATCATCAGACCTGTATTATACGTATTCTACGTAGAACTCACGCCGTATACAACGTCGTTTACTAGTCTGAGAAAAAAAGTTGCATCGTAGAAAACAATAATGTAAAAATTTTGTTTCTCTTCTTGTAAAAATGAATTAAAATGAAGATGAAACCCTTTCAGGGAGCCCGGAATCGCCACTTTGCATGGGGATGGGTAAAAGTGCTTCTCTTCCTAGCTTAAGCACACGGAAAAAATACATATATTTGCCCAAGGGATAAAAAAATTTAATTTCATGTTTCACTCAATTTATTCTAAAAATTTTTCAAATCTGTACTAAAATATTATAAAAGGCTTATATTATTATTTGTCGTATTTTTAGTAAATTTTGTAAGTTGAAGAAAGAATTTAAGTAAAAGTACATACCTGTACAACTCGTTTAGGTAATCCTATTTCTCGTCCTAGCATTTCACATTCAGCCATTGTTGGAGTTTTGTAATCCGAAAATAAAGACTTCATCACTTTTACTTGCGTTGTTGACATTTGTGTTCTATAGCGTTTACCACTACTCTGCGATGCTAAATTTCCACCGGTGTTCAAAGCAGAAATATTCCCAATATTGCTACTATTGGTAATGTGCTTAGAATTTTGAGAATTGGACATCGGACTAATTGGACAATTTTCTTCATCAATAAACTCGGTTGTTTCGCTTAAGCTATCATCGTCACAAATACTTTTTTCTGATAAGTCAGTTAAAGGACCACAGTCACTACCACTTCGAGTAAGTTGATTTTGATTTTGATCATCGATCAAACTACACAAATTATTAATTGTCAGCTTCACTGATTTACTCAGATCAACTGGCTTACTCAAATCTAAAGGACATTCATAGCTACTGCACGGGAATAAAGCATTATTTGTATCTTGTTTCCCGTTATTAGCGTGCGTTTGAAATTCCGAAATGTAACGTTTCATTGATTCTTCATAATACTTTTTGATCGACGCTTCAACTTCTGTACTGATAGAAGGAAAAAGGGGAGATATTAAGTTGGGAGTACTCGAATTTGAAGGTGATGATTCTAATGACAATTCTTCATCAGGAATATTGTCGACATTAACATCTCCTCTTGCTATTTGATCAGCGTGTTTACTATGCAAATGGGATTCAAGAGCTGATTTCACTTTGAATAGAGCAGGGCAAAATGGACATCTCTTATTTATAACTTGGCTATGTGCTCGAAATTGTCCTTTTCTTTCTCGAGCACGTGTATTTTGGAACCACACTTGTACAACGCGTTTTTTCAACCCCACTTCTTTTGCAATAGTTTCTAACATTTTTCGAGATGGATTTGATTCTATTTGATATTTTTGATATAAATAGTCCAGTTGTTCTGGAAGTATAGTTGTGCGCAATCTTTTATCTTTTGGTTGTTCATTGTGATCCGAAGTAGATTTCCCATCTGCGCTCTGATTTTCTTCGAATTCATCGAATTTTCTTTTTTTTTCTTGTATTACGTTCATTAAGGAATGAGTTATATCTAACGATGAACTCGAATTGTGTAAGGCCTGTTGTTGTAAAATTCCGAAAGCTGAATCAGGTGGGTAATTTGGAGGAAAAAGAGTCGGATTCATGATATGCACCAATTGATGCTCACGCCATAATTCAAATCGACCAAAGACCAAATTACATTTATCGCATTGAAAATTCTCATCTTTTGATTCTGATTGTATACATTGTTGGTTTAATTGATGTGGGTGCGTTGCTTGTTGTGTGAAGAAGTTTGTATTAGTATTTAGTTGCTCAGAGTTCGATTGAGAATTGTAAGAATTTGTTGGTTGGGTATTTATTGTAGTAGTTGAACTGCTGTTGCTATCTTCTGAACTGAAAACCGCTGCCACTTGAGCAGCAGCTGCTTGTGCTTGAGCACTTCGCTTTGCATCTTCTTCCTTAAAACAATGAGTTTTTTGGTGTCGAATAAGCTCATAGTAGCGTTGAAATACAAGAAGACACTTTTTGCATTGATAATTGAGACCTGGTGTTCTTTGAAATCGTCCTGTTCCATCATCATTATCTCGGCTTCCAGAAGAAATTGGTTCTAAAGGAGGTTGATTCTCATATACTTTACGGGCTTTTTGCCTAGCGTTCTGAAACCATACAACTATAACTCGTGGGCTTAATCCTAATAATTTACTCAAGTATTCTAAATCGTCATCTTTTGGATAAGCATTATTCTCAAAAAATTCTTGGAGAACTTTAATTTGATAATCTGTAAATCTCGTTCTGTTTGCTCTTTTTCCAGAACTATTACTTCCTGAATTACTGCCATTACTATTATTAAATGTGAAATCAGATGTTTTTGGACTCAGGCATCTTATATTTGCTGGCACGCCTTGAGGTGCGTTAGGTAATACAGTATTCATTAATTGGGGATTAGGTGTGAAAAAATGTTGAGAAGTCATTTTAGGAGGAAGCATAGTAGATGTATCAGTAAGAATTGAAGTGGAAATATTAGTTAATGGTTCTTGATGGCTAGTACTCATAGCTGACGTTACAGCAGGAGATTGTGGTCCTGAATGTTGATCTCCAGAACTTTCAGGAGAATTATGATCATCAATAGATTGTTGGTTGATCGTTTGATCGCAATATTCTTGTTTGATTTCATTATGAAGAATATTATCATTATTTTGTTTACTGGGAGATATATTTTTTTCTTCATTTTTATGTTCTGCGGCGATAATGTTTGTACCAGAAATGAGAGGTGACACTTTAGCTTCACCAGTTTTTTCATATTCTTCTAAATTCAATGTTGTGCTAGGCGGATTATTGAAATTATAAGGGCTATCTTTATTTCGTTGTCGTTCTTTAAATAGAGTGTTGCGAAACCAGTGTTTTATAACTTTGGGTGGCAATCCACTTTGGGCTGCCATATCAATAATTTGATCTTCTCCCGGTGAATTATTGATGTCAAAATGAGCTCTTAAAATTTTAAGCTGATCATCAGTTATTCTAGTTCTTGCTCGTTTTTGCGATGCCGCAGCGTTAACCTGAAAAATAATTGCAATGAATTGTGTTGTCCTCAATGATGATATTTTTATTCGAGATATGAATCAGTTCTTTTCAGAGTATCGCAACTTTCAGAATCATAATTACATCAAATTTACAAACTGAAGGATGCGCGGAATAACATACAAAGTAAATAGCATATAATAAAGTCGATTTACAGTGCTTTTGATTTTATAGCAGAGTATGAATCAGCAACTTCCGATATATGAAACATATATTCAAGCTCTGAAATTGAAACAAATTACAGACAAACAGTTTAAATTGCAGCAGAATTAAAATAAATCTTTTTCAAATTTTATAATTGTTACAAAATTGTATTCTTCTATGGTGTTCAAGTAAAGATCTCTTGATTCGGAACTCTATGCAGTGTGCACTATTGTATAAGTTAAATTCATTAGGATTGGGAAAGTAAAAAAGATTTTTGTTGTTGATTAATTAATTATTACAAAAATAATATGATGCTTCTATATAAATAATCTATTCACACATTCAAGAATTGTAAAGAAATTGGTTTCCAGTCAGAATGAGAACTCATCCCTCCTTGAATCACCTTTTCTCCCTTCCTAAAATTTCTTTATGCTCTAAAAATTATTCCTACGGAACCATGTCACTTCTACAGTCGCGTTAATAGTGCAACAGTTGGTTCGGTGTCTAGGGTTAGTAATTCTTATATTGTAAAACTGTCGCATAAAATTGGTATTTTTGTTTTCGGGTTAGGGCAGCAATGGTTTTTGTAAGGTAAATTTATAGAATGATAAGTCCAAATATTAGGTAAAAGTGATCATATATTATCAGTCAAAATAATATGTATATTGGCAACAACTTGTAAGCTAAATATTACATTGACGAGCCGAAAAAATATTTTGTGTCTACTCGAAGAATCGCAAACTGCTTGGCTGAATTACGCGAACAAAACAAAGATTGATTTCGCGGTTGACGCGATGGATCGTCCTTCAGCCTTGAATAGCCACGATTCTCTCTCCCCCCTTCAGAAACAGATCCTCTGTAACAAGCAGAGAGAAACAATTTGTGAGAAAAATGAATGTGACGTATCATCAAATACTCGTTTCACGTAGTTGCGACAAATTCTCAGGAATCCGTTACAACGAACAAAATTCCGATCAACAGATGCACGCAAATGTAAATCTTCTAATGTTCCTTGCTAAAAGCCACAATTTTACGATTTCAATCGATTCAATCTCAAAGTACGAGTAATAATTTTCCAAAATTGATGTTCAATAGTTTCATTCAAAATATGGATTATAAATAAAAAGAAAATTTGGATTCGCTCAAATTCAAAGAGAAACCACGATAAAGTGTTTACTCAATTCTAGGTTAAAATTCAATGACCAACTATTATGAATCAAAGAATGCAAATAAAATACTTTCAATTTTCAAATCTCTAGATAGCAAAATGCAATACTTCACGCATTCGCCCAATAAATATACCAATCGTATTTAGGAAATGAATGAGTCTTACCCCTGGCGCTCGTAGAATAGCGTTGTAAATGGGAGAACGAGGTTGGGAAAGCGAGAATAAAGTCACTGGGAGAAAGGTAATTTTCGACACGTGCGATCTGTGACCCGTAAAGAGCCACCGGTCAAAAGTTGCACGCGTGGAAGTCAGCAAGGACAACACTCTCGAAACGTTGTGCTCGACGTGGTTCCTCCTCAGCTTCCTTCCTTCCTTCGGTGAGAAAATGGCCGCGGCGTTGTTGCACGACGGCACGCAGAGAATGGCGGTTGAGTGGAGCGCTCCAGCCAGCGGCCAAGAGCCAAGGAACGTTAGGCTGTGCGAAACGCGCAGGCCAGCGGCCAAGCAACGAGTGATTTTTGCTGACGAACCGTGCCAGTCTACGGCCAGGCATCGAGAGATTTTAGCGTTGCGAGACGTGCAGGCCAACGGCCAGGCACCGAGTGATTTTGCGATAGCGAGCCGGGAGCGACGGAGAGTGAGCGGCGAGTATCCCCACTCTGACGCGTTGGGACTTGTGCGCTCATTGGTTGTGAGATGCTCAGACCGTCTATGTGACAGTGAATACGTACACTGGAAGGTAGCAATTCACACAGACTGGTCTAAGCTGCGTATGCATAAGTGTGCTGCATGCTACAGCGAGCGAGAAGAGAGCTGGGACTCCTCAGCGTTGTTGCCAATTCTGATAGCTGCGGAGCAGCTACGACATCGCAATTTTTTAAGTGGTCTGACAGAACGGTAAAACAGATACTTGCCGGATCCACCCGTTGCAACAGAGACATGATCGATTGTCTTGAGATCCGTAGCAATCGCAACAATGATCTTTAGCGAAGTTGAAGCGCGAGTAAGTTTCTGAGATATTATTCAATATTTAATATAAAAAATTGCAAGAATTACAGTGTTTTTTATTTCATAGCTTAACATATTCATGCATGCACAAACATAAATTTTAATCAATTGACATTGAAAATATTTAAACTTAAAGATGTTTTTCTTGGTAAGTTTCAACGACTAACTTTAACATAGATCATCATTCTGGTCGATCGTAATATTTACTTCTTATACGTATAATTTTTAGCGGTCTTGAAAAGAAATGAATCATTCATTTAAAATGTCGGCCAAATAAAATACCTATCATCTTTCTCACACGAGATTTTCATTGACTATTTTGAGAAATTGAAGAATCTTATTAGTAATAATATTCGTTATAAGATGAATGAAACCCCGTTATTAACAATGCGAAAATGGTAATTTTACACGAGTTTGAACCAAAATTTTGAGCATTTTTTTGGTTTTATAGCGCAAAAAATAATTATTTGAATAAACTTAATCCAAAAAATAATTCACTTAACTTGTAAATAAATGTATTACCTAGCTACGTGAAAAATATGAAGATAATTGGTTGAACAGTTTTCTTATAATTGTGCTCACCAGCTTAAAAAACGTCGATTTGAGAGAAATGCTGTTAAAATTTTCGTGTAGCTGCGCCTGTCATGCGGACGGTCAACGTTAATAATAGTGTTGAGAAAGTCGTGAAGACTTGTCGTTTAGATGAGGGCAGAGTTTTTCAGATGGAAAGAAAACAAGCAAAAATTTTTTTTGCGACGTTTCGTCAGCTAGAATTTGCCGACCTTTTCAAGCTTTATTGACAAAGACATACATAATAATTAAAAACTTTTTCTAATACAAAGATCACAT
>JAWWMK010050021.1:0-10092 GCA_035047105.1 Galeopsomyia nigrocyanea
AGAGAGTGCACCCAGTTTGAATATTTGAAAATACTTTCTCGAATTACGCCAGTTTTTTTGTGGATTTGCTCATATATGAAACATGTAGCCGCGTGAGAGAGTGGATACTTGAATCTCCGTGTGCTTTTACTATCTTCAACTACCTCCCCTCGAGGGTAAATTCGTGAAGGGCTGAGGGTTAAAACGAAGAAAAAAAAAACCGTCGAGATAGTGGAAAGATTAAAGGCAAAGTGTTCTAAAGAGAGAAAGCGCGTTTCAATTAATAGTCTCGGAAAAGTTTCCACTGAAAGCACTTCCCGTAATTTCGCCAGCGAACAAAATCATGTGATAGCGTGGTCGTTTAATATCGTGTGTATGTGTGCTGTATGAACTCGTAGCGCGCGCGCGCAAGTCCAAGGTAAAGCACGTTGACCTTGGCTCGCTTTCGTATAATTAATCGCCGAAAATCTCGAGTATATAAGCGAAGGACTTTGCGTGAATTAATATTCGCTATGTGTGTGTGTGTGTGTGTGTGTGTGTGTGTGTGTGTGTGTGTGTGTGTGTGTGTAAGTGTGTGTGTGTGTGTGTGTGTGTAATTCATTTCGTGCGTGTTAACGTCAATTATCAACACGAATATAAATATATAATAATAACTGGCAATCCGGGGCTAACTGGATATTTAATCAGGTCGCACGATATTATGACAATAAGCAGTATACTGTATCAAACGCATATATATTTTCTCTATATCTCTCACGCGCAGGTGGTTCGTGCGGCAAGTCCAGTTCTGCTGCGCGTCATCGTCCTGGGAGCTTTTTTCATTTACTCCACAGTGAGTATTTCAATGGAAAACGAGAAATCCATTTCGATATATAGACATTGGAAATATCCCCTCTGAATAAATGCTTTCTTTTTTTTTTCGTTTTTCCACAGACAATAGTCATGTATCCACGGCCGAACGTAATAACGTGTACAGTGCGCGTTTGGCTACGAGAGATAGGATTCTCATTGACTTACGGTGCGCTCATGCTCAAAACCTGGAGGTAAGCTCATCTCATGTATATATATATATATATATATATATTTATTTTTTTTTTCACTCAAGCCTCGCCTATAAATATAGCTATACGGAAAGGCCAAAAAGTTTCGAAACTTACGGCAACAATTAAATCTCATTAAAAGGCTGTATAGCAGCAGGTATATAGGAGAGAAAGCTCTCTAATGTAGTTTTAAAATTTTTACAACGAAAAAGCCCCGCAGGGCTTCTGCAGCCGTTATAATCGATCGCCTAGCCCGCAGAGCTTTCGAGCTCTCCGCTAAGATTATAATGCGATTAAGTGTCGCTACTGGCTGCCGCTGTGGTGTAGTCCCGCGGGCATAAATGTCGCACCGATAGTATAGTCCGCTCAGGGATTTTATCTCTATCTCCGGTATGCACTGTGTGTGTGTGTGTGTGTGTGTGTGCCGAATATTTTAATTTTATTTTCATTTTACTCAAGCCGCGATTAATTATGTTTCCGGGTCAGGCTACGTTATTATTATTATTATATTTTGCTTTCGCGTCATTATAGCGGAACATCTTTTTATATTGTCGTTTAATACTCCTTGACCTCTCTCTCTCTCTCTCGACGAAGGAAGCTTATATACATAGGTACTCACCGCGAGTGAGAGAGAGAGAGAGAGAGTTTGAAAGATTGTTCATTAACTTTTCAAATTTTATTGAAAAAGTTTGCTTAGCGAGAGCGCGCTGTTTCAATATTGCCCCACGCTGAGAAATTGAAAGTTCACGAAGCAACGATGGTTCAGTGTTTGGCTTCGCACAGTATGTTTATTAAACTTGCGTCAAGAGTCAATTTGTCAGCTTCTCTCTTCTGTTTCTTAAATTATTTTTTTTTTTGTAACGAGCTCGTTTCTAAACATAGACAACGTGTAACCACCGAATAAACAATTCATTTTTCGTCAAAGAATATCGACAGTCTAAACTTAGAGCGCGGACTGAAAAAAAAAGAAGGGTAACCCCCTTCGCCGATTGAATATTGCACGAAACGAAATCGATCGAATTCATTCTATATATGCCTTTCTTGCAGGATATCAGTGATATTTCGCGTTCGTTCGGCCAAGGCGGTGAAGATAACCGATATGAATTTGTTGAAACGCCTCGGCATCATTGTTACGATATTCAGCGTATTTTTGGGCATACGCACGCTGGTCGCACCACCCGTGGTTATCGTCGGCCGTACGGCCGACGATCTCAAAGCTTTCTTGTGCCGTACTGATTGGTGGGACCATAGTTTTACGATATGTGAGTTGCGCATGATTAAATATTCTGTTTGTTTGTAAGATCTGATCTTTTTTTTTTTTATTTTTTGGTCTTTCTTTGCAGTGGAAGTTATGTTCCTCGTATGGGGTATTAGATTATGTATAGTGGTGAGGAAAGCACCATCGGAATTTAATGAAAGTCGTTTTATATCAATGGCAATTTACAATGAATTCCTGTTGTCAGTCTTCCACAACGTGTCCATGTGAGTTAATGTTCAAAGGGACAAGTGCAGTTGGATGCATAAAACAAATCTTGTAATTTTGCGTTTATTTTTTATTTTTTTGTGTTCCAGGTTATTTTTACAATCGCCAGCCAATCCAGATCTGCTGTACATCATATTTTTCTGCCATACCCAACTCACCGTGACGCTTCTACTTTGTCTGATTTTCGGTAGCAAGGTGAGATTAATAATTTTTTATACACAGTCAGGCTCGAAATTTTCCATTGAATTATTCAAATTTCGTAGGCGTACGTTGTGTTTCGCGGTGGCGGTAAGGACGATCCGAATGGAAAGCTCGTCGGTACAAGTAAATTTCTGGGTAAAACTTCACGTGCCCCGGCAACGAGTAATCAGACCAATTCCATGTCCTTGCATCAGGCTAATTTGACGGAAGATAGCGATGGAATGATGGTAATGATGAAACATTGCAATTTTTTTTTTTTTTCAAACGCGACTTTTTCTTTCAGGAGGAGTTCCGTAGATTGTACGCTCAGTTAGACTTACTTAGAGATAAGAACGCACGGTTAGGTAATCGACACATGGTTGAAAGAATCGCGGCGATGATGGAGGCTGCGAATCGAGTCGAAACGCAAGTATCCACGTTACATCCTATATCTTGGCCTTTGGTAGACAAAGAAAAAAGCAATAATCTCTCGAATATACTGACTAGGTCTTGACATTTTTTTTATAGCTGTTTGCTATATTTCTAACTGCAACTCGACAAACCATAACGTACTTTCTTTCTTTTCTCTCTCTCTCTCTTTTAGACGAAAAATAGAAGCTTCGCCAAGTGCACAAATCGAGCGGCGGATATCCGCTATCGAGGCGGCGATCAAAGTCAGCGAACTGGAGAAGAAGAAAGAGGCGGTCGAAACAAAGAGTGCAAACGGCGGCGATAAAGCCAAAGAAACGGACGAGACAAAAACTAAAGAGGTGGTCGTGCAGGCTGCCATTACTACAAGTGTTGCTGCTGCTGTTGATGATGAGGACAAAGACAAGGATAAAAAAGATGAGGAAAAAGTGGAAACGACAACCACCACTGCTACTGCTGAAGTGACGTCGTCGTCGGTGGCAAATCTGGCGGATGATCAAGCTGCGACGAAAGAGCGCAGCGAACGAAGTAAATCTGGCCACGCCAGGACTCACGCGATTGTCATTAACCTCGATGACAAGTCCCGATTCTCCGAGGAGGTCACTGTTTAAAGATTTTAATCAAAGTACGATACGCGTTACGCGCGCGGAGCTCCTCAAAAATAGAATAAACGCGATCACACAACTCACATACACAAGCATATAATTATTGATAAGCCTATACGTAAGATTTTAAGGATTGACCGATAAATTATGGTTAAGGTGGAGATATGAGTGAGAACACCAAATGTAAAACCTGTTATTATTTCTTACCCCGCCCTTTCGCGTGTGTATGTGTGTGAATGGACATCGACGATCAGATTTTCTTTTTGACGATACGTTATTTTCTTTTTTCAACGGTCGTTTTTTGTAAATTATGATGGATGCGTTCAGTAATTTGACGTACGATACTTTATACACACTTCACCAGTTCGATTTCGGATGTAAATTTCATTTGGAAAACTTTTTCAACTTCATTGCACTGCTCGGTATTTTCTTTGACGTGTTGTGCCTTAAATTACGTTATATGCTTCACAGCACAAATGATTCCTAGATCATGAGACTGCTATACTCGCAGCTATATACGATGCTTTTTTCCTATATTAATATAGAGCTAAGTAAATCAATCTGTCGAATATATTGAATATCGATTTCCGTTAATTAATTAAAGCTGCTTTTTTTGCTACTACGAAATTTTAGTTTTGCTGACGTCTGAAAAAAATCCAAAAAAAGAAAAAAACTTGAGTTTCACGAGTTTCTCATTTATTGAAAGTAAACAGCATTACGTGCACAAATACTCTGCTTTACGGGTCTATATATACATAAAAGTTCCAACCTTTCGCCGATAAATAAACTCAAATATAACTCGCAGTAAAAACTTTTGAGTATAAACATGATAGCACATTTTTTTTATCAACGTTAACTAGAAACTGCGTAGGAAAAAGCTTTGAGTTTACTAAATAACGTATCGTCAAGAGGTGGAATTGCGATGTTATTGGAAAAATAAACATTCACTGTACATACATTTATTCGAAAAAAAAACATAAAAGTACCTACGCATAAACTAAAACATACAATTTATTGTTATTCCTCATAAAATGCTTAAACTTTAACATTTTTGAAAGAGAAGAGCTTGTATTGAGGATTCGAATACACTTGCAGAGATACAAAATATTAAAGTTAATTAATGGACAGTCGATGATACGCAATACCTTCATTAGTGATTTATATAAATAGAAAATTCATATGCGACAACGAAAAATAAACATGGAACCCCTCCTCTATTTACCTTCAATATTCACATTATTTCAAATCATTTACTGGACAAAGTTTAATTGTAATATCGATATTTGCGATGACAACGTGATATCTGACAAATATGCCCCCCCCCCCACCCATTCGGTAACTGTTACGCAATTCATGTAATGTTGATTGTTTCGTGTAACTGTACATAAGATTCTGATGGTACTAAAAAGCGAAACTCTTGATAGAATAACGTTGACTAAGTTAAGTTTTCTGTAAATAGATTGTAAATACGAATAATGTGTAAATGTAAAATCGTATTTAATTATTTAAGCATTTGAATGGGAAAATCAGGCTTTCATCCAAACGTGATTAACGATGCATATCACGAGCCAAAAAAAAATATTGACCAATGCCTAGATGAAAAAAAAACGTGTAATAGCTTGTTATTTCCAATCGACTATATCTTAAAATTGAATTGATTGTTTCTTAAAAAAAAATTATGTAAATAAGTCGCTTTTATTCTGTAATAGTCGGATGTGTTCATTCAATTTATTATATATCACAAATCATTTTTGAGTACCGGAAAGAAAACTTTTTTGATATTTTACATAAATATTTGAAATGGTTCGTAATAATTAATATTGAAAAGGTGTCTAAATATAATTCCTAAGAAAAGAAAATAAGGTTCATAATTTGAATGGTGCTTTCAGCTGTTATAAGTTATTGCTGAAAAAAAAAAATACTATTGATTCCTCAAGGAAATGTACATATTCCTATCGTACTTCGCGTTTTAATGTTGTGATAATTGAAAGACTTGTGTGATATAAGTTTTTTTGATCGTTGAACGTCGATTAACTACGTCGAGCGGGGAATGTTTGATTTTTATGTTGTTCATGTGATACATATTTAAGATAAGAGAAATAATGTCTCGTCGAATATTATTTATGTTCCTGCTTTGATATAAAAAAAGAAAGAAAATAATTAAAGCAAGTAATTTTTTTTTTCATTTCGATATAAATGCCTTATCCACGAAACTTCAAACGAATTGATTCAAAAACTAAAACATATACAGGTGATTAATAAATTGTACAACTTGTAAACGAAAGAAATTGTTAAGGAAATGATTAAAGCAATTGTAATTGAAAAGTAATAGAAAACGAACGTTTTACGTTAATCAAATTGTAGATCCGTTCAGTCTATGCCACACCTTTGTACTAAAGCAATGATCGCACTTTCGACAGTTGGCTTTAAGTGAGTAAGGAACCACGTCAGCGTCTGCGGTGATACCAAAAATATTGCTATCGCGCTGACGACCGCCGGGGCAAACAGCAGACAGATGATCTAAATGGGAAAAAAACATTCATCAGTTATATATAGGCTCGGAAAAAGTGACATCAAATGCGTGTGTTATATAATGTTGTTTTGTCTTTTTTTGTAACATATGTGTAAATAATAATAAAAAAAAACAAAATGTCTTTTATCTAATACGAAATATACGAGACGTTGAATGTTTTCATTCAGAAACGCACGAAAATATTAAATTTCATGTTATGTGTTAGTTAAAAAATCTAGATCGTAAATAATAACGAATAAGCTAACAACTGCATAATACTACATTGAATCCGGGATATCATTGAGAGATGTGAAACCTCAAACGAAAAAGTTTTTAACAAAATAATATCTTCCATTACTCAAGTGCATTTCCATTTAATGACGCATTACGAAGTTTTCAAAGTACCATTTCTTGATATTCACTTCCGCGATAAAAGTTTTCTATCTTCAAATGTCTAAAACTTTCATTTAACCTTACTACTACTCAGGAAAACGGGTATAATGAAAATACTTTATCTTACATGCCATATCCAAGTTACAACCATCCATCCTATGAGAATTGTTGCCGCTGTCTTCAGATAAGGCATAAACTCAGCAGCGTCGATGATTTTTTCACGACCGGACAAATAAAAACTCTCCATTTTACGGCGATTTTCAAGTTTACTCTTTTTTTTGGGGGGGATTTATTTTATTTTTTTGAAGTTATTGATTCGAAATTTTCAAGCGTAACGCAAAATCAAACGTGAATTAGAAAGATTCATTGCAATAGTAAGAATTTTTTACTTGTTACTTGCTAATTTAGTATGTGAATTTGGAAAAATTTTAGTACGTAAATAAAAATTAAAAAAAAAAAACAACCGATAGTCTGACTTTTTCTCTATGTGTATACACATTCCCTTTGTTTCCCTTTTTCATGGTTATCAATTCGTACTTTTCAAATGCAAAGAAAAGTGATTCGCATTATGCTTTCATTTTTACAGCATGAATCGATAATAGTTTGTGTGAATATTTTGAAATTTATTATTTCAGTTTTTACATTATTTACAATTTTATTTTAGGCCCCTTTATTTTATTGAATATTTTTATTTGTAGAGAAAAATTGATTGCAGTGTACTTATATTTTTAATCACATTTCTTTTTAAAACATGTAAAAAATATTTCATTTCTATATTTTTATTTTGCGATGCAAGTCGTGTACATCAAGCAGCATTTTTCCTTCCATTAGGTTTCCACAGCAGTAATTTGTTCTTGTACATCTTGCAGCATATCAGATGGTAAAGGTGATTGAAGCTGAGAGCATTTCACTGTTAGTAGAATACTCCGAGCATATATAACCGACAAGTGCATCAAGTACTAAAAACAATGAAAGGCTATCATTTTTACATATCATAAGTAGGTCAATACTAGAGATAGGAATGAGCAACACTCCAAACGAATGTATCGTAAGCAAGTAATTAAAAAAAGTATGAACGAAAACTTTGAAAAAAATGCATAATTTTAGTAAACAGAGCAAATTTTTTTCCTCGTTTGATTTTACTTACAATTATGACTTTTCCGAGTTGTCGAATAATGGCTAAGAACAACGGGTTTGTTAGTGTCAAAGTAAATAACAATAAATTGAGGAATATCGAAAAAGTTAATAAAACGCCACTCAGCGTCACGAGAAATATAAATTCGGCAATACTGAAGACCATCTGTAACGAACAATGTAAAACACTTTACCCTTCCATCAAATTTTTTTACACAATTTGTTTAAAAGTTACTTACACATATTATTGATATCCAATTTTCAACCATTGTTTAATTTTAGATAACTTTTTTGCAATTTTTTTAGTGTTTTAATTTTAATTTGATAATATGATGATTTTTTAACAAAAAATTTAGTTTAACCTCGCGGAATTTCAATGCAACTCTGCAAACCAAAACATTAAATCATTTGTTTTTGTTTACTGCTTCGGAACAACTTCGCAATCGACAATATATGGCGAGGACAAAGAGAGAAACTTTATTTAATTTGTGATACTTTATTGTTTATTTCCATAATTACATTTACAATAGAATTTTTTTTATCATATAATCTATCCTGAAAATAATTTTAATGTATTTCAACTCTATAAACACTCTATGATTAACAGTTATCGCAATAATTCTCATATAGATATGTAACAACAATATACAAGTACAACAAATGCACATGCACGGACGCACTTTCGTGAACAATGCAACTATTGGAAAGGCATTTTCTATCAAAAATATAATTTTTACATGGCAACTTGTTTATTTAGCTCTATGGACCATAGTCATAACTTTCAGCACTGAAAATCAAGGTATAAAGCTACAAAACATCTTTAAATGACAATATTTTCAGCTAATTTGTTTTATTTTCTCATAAAATACTTTAGGTTTTATTGTTTTATTCGATTGTAATACTTCGCATATACTTTTAATCCGAGTATTATTAAATTATATTAGGCCAATTATACTTTTTCGACTCACATATATTTTAATACTTGCTTATGGTCCCGCCAAACGAAAATCTGATATAATTGAAATCAGTCATCGAAATATCAACAATATTAATTCCGATTGTAATTAATTATTTATCTACAACGCTGTGATACGATATTCAACGAGATATGTAATTTTAGCAGTTAATTTCCTTGATATTAGGGATTACATCTTTTTTTTGGTATTCCGTAAATCATCGTATAAAGAATACCAAAAATCATTTCGAAATTTGACTTCAGATTGATAATTTTTATACTTTTTCCTTTCTTATAATTATTCGATGCCACAGATTGTAAATACATTGCAAATACTTGTATAGAAATATCTCAAGGGTTTTTACAGTTCGTAACACGCAAAAGTATTGTCTTCCACATAATTTCATGATAAAAATCGTATTCTAACACGCTATATATTATTATATAATAAAGAGTGGTTGGTTACGGATACGGAGTTTACAGCCTACTATGTGCGAATAAATCCACGTAACCTTCCGCCAAAATTCTCATCTAAAACAGCTTCTGATTTAAAATTTCTTTCAATTATTACATTAAATAACATTATTCGTATCGATATTGAATATTATCATTTCACTATATGCGATCACAGTCAGATCACAAATTGACCCATTTTTTTCATATATTCAAATATTCATATCTCTCATCCCAAATGGATTTGAAACAGCAAAATTGTTATCTCTTAAAATTGTAACACGTAAGAGCCATATATTAGCACACATATTAGTTACTTAAAGTTCATCGTATACGCAACGCATACTTTGTAGCACCATTCAACATTATTTTCTTTCTTTTTCTTTTTGTACTTTAACATAAAGTTCAACAGCGTATTATTTTCCATTTCTTAGATTTTACTTAGTAATTAATACATTTCCCTTTTAGAAAATCAAAAGATATTGTCCGTTTGTTTAATAGGCATTTCGGGAAGAGCACTTACGAGCAATATGTATCCACTCTCATTAAATCGTGAATACATACTGCTTATTGATACCTAATCGAGAAAAAAAAATAGAACGGAAAAATGCAAGGCATGCATCGGTTACAGATCAAGTGAAAGTTATTCGGGCAAAGTTATTCTTTGTTTTTTCATGAAATTTCGAAATCTTAAAAGTTCTGCGGATTTACCCATATGCCGCGCATATCTATTACAATCGTTCATTATTGTCTCATTAGATTATTCCTTTCACATATTACATATTATATATAAATATTAAAGTGTGATAACAATTACATATATATGCCATATAATCCTATTCAGGTGTGTGGATCCTCTTTGTTGATCGCTAAAATGTAAATGCTTCAGCATAATATCGCGAGTAAATAAATAAATATATATATATATA
>JAWWMK010050022.1:0-10091 GCA_035047105.1 Galeopsomyia nigrocyanea
TGTGTGTGTGTGTGTGTGTGTGTGTGTGTGTGTGTGTGTGTGTGTGTGTGTGTGTGTGTGTGTGTGTGTGTGTGGTATGCGCGCATTGTATATGCTTCAAAGAAAATACCGAGAGCCGTGGATTCCCCGCGATGCGTTTATGATGTGCGCGCGCGTGCGTCGCGTGTCAGTGACCGCACACACGAGGAGAGAGAGATATATATATATACACGCGCAAAAATTAAGTAGAATTACTTGAAGGCTTTTTCTTTTCTTTTCGAGTATTATTGAATCAAAAAGATGCCTCTTTAAATACAAAAAGCCGCTTTTTTTTTCATTTTCAATTATCTCGAGTGAATCGAGTCGAGCCGCTATGTACGTATGTATACACGACAACTGTCGGTGACATTTAATAAAACTTTTTCAATTATACACAGCTCCCACACGAAACTTTGCTCGCATTTCTCAATCAAAGCGGGGTGCCAGTGTGAGAGAGCATTGAAAAATCAAATCCCTCACTCTCTCCGCGCGAAAAGACGTCACATACATACACAATGCACAGCGTATAAATGCCGGAAAAAAGGGGGGAACCCCACAGCCGTTAGTCGCTATATATGGAATTATTGTTGATTAAAGGCATTGTCGTTTGGAAATTGAAAATAGCTTTTTGAAATGAACGAAAATACTCTGGACAATCTTCTTTTTTTTTTCAATGGGAGGGGAGACGTGACAGAGAGATTTTTTTTATAAAGTGTTTCTCAGAATTTTCTATTTCTATATATCTTTCTGCAATAACGATCTGGTAATGAAAGTTTATTAATTTAACAAGGTTCATTCATCAGTTTGATTACTCTGTTGACTTGACAATTTCAGGGTGTTTAAAAAATGTGTACAAGCATCCAACAGATGTTTCTCAAATTGAAGATTTAAATTACATTTTTGTTTTCATCCTAAAAAAAAGCATTAAGACGAAACAAAAAATTTCTCGTTCGGAATAAAAAACGAGCCGCGCACGCAACATAGACTTCCCCAACTTCCTAATACGCATAAAAGCTCGAGTAAAGACGCGCGGTTTACAGTAAAAAAAAAAGCCATGCCTGGCATAGGCTTATAACACACACACACACACACACACACACACACACACACACACACACACACACACATACGTAGACACATAGAGATTTGAGGGAAGCTATACTTTATTTTCGGCAACAACGCTCGCTTTCAGCCCTCCATAAATCCTACTAATGGGACGATCCTTTAGGCTTTCCCCTCCTCGTCCCCTCCCTCTCTTTTTAATTAATACGCGTGAATATCGCGTTTTATTGTTACGTATAATCTGTCTGTTTTATTAAAGTAATGAAGAACGCATGCGTACTTTTATTAATTGCTCATTTTTTTCGCGCTGGAATTGTTCGAATATCGCAACTTTATGCGCAACAAAGCTTTGCAACGCGCGCGTTGAAATATTCCAGGCGGCGTATATATACGTTACAAAATTTTCGAAATTCTCATCCCGTCGCTTTATAAAAAAAAGGAGAAAAATTAATAATTCCTGGCATACAAGCTGCTTGACCATATAGTAAATTAATGCGGAGAAATGCCACGCGTGCTATATGTCAAAGTTTGTCGCAAACTATGTCGCATGAGCGCAGCAGGCTTATGAAGCAGCAGCGTCGTCGTCGTTGGGGTATGCTATAATCGTGCAAAAGGGGTGTGTGTGTAAGCCTCCCTTTCCTTCGAAATGCCGCGTGTGTTATAGTAACGTTCTCTCTCTCTCTCTCTCTCTCCCTGTCTAACGACGTCGTTATGGTAGACGCCCAAGACGATGATGACGAGATCTTCGCGGTACGCCGCGTTTCGCGCCCACGCTCGCGTTCGCGAAATAATGGCACCGCTGTGTGTTGGCAAACACCCCCCATGAGGTTGCTGCTGCTGGGGTATATACTTGTACGTGGATTGATATATAGGGTGCGACAGACAACGAAAGAGTTTTCAAGCTTATGGTGGGAAACTTTCGTTTTATTTTTTTTAGTTGGTGATCCGTCTGGTAGAGGTTTACGATGTTGACACCGTGTGTATGATTTGTGAGCTGTGTGTTACTTAAGAATGAAATAATCTACTATTTGTGTTGATTTCTTCATTGAATTTCTTGGTTGAGACTAATTCTAATGCATTTTTGTCAAATTCTAATATGTATAGCGATTAAAACCAAATTAAAAATCGTTATCACAAATCTCAAACACCCAACGATCTCTAAAAACAAAACAAAAAATCACTTTTGGAAAAAAGTGCTAAAAGCCTCCCCCAAGAGAAAAAAAAATTAATCGCATATATGCCGGCACTAATAGTCGTCGAAATGACGCACATAAACGTTTGTTGTTGCAACAACCCACCAGCCAGCAGCAATTTGTCGAGCAATCAAAAATAGATGTAGGAAAGCGATACGTGGGGAAAACGCGCATACACACACACACACACACACACACACACACACACACACATTCTCAGCGAGCGTTTATACGAAAAACATTCATCAGCGAAATCGGCGCAATTTTCGTGCGCGCCGAAAAAAAAGAAGAAGAGGAGGAGAAGGGAAGAGACAATGTAGGTCAGAAGACGAGCGAGGGAGAAAAAATACACGAAGCGGCGCTACATAATTCAGATGTAAAACACGCAGGGAGAGAGAGAAAGTCGCCATGGCAACCTACTGATTACCGAGGCCTACGTACATCCCCCTACCGTATATACATGTATATATATGCCAAAGAGATTTTCCTTATCTTCTTCTGCCGAAGCCCCTCTTTTTTTCTTCCTCTTCTTTCCCACTACTGCTGGTTTTATTATATGCTCGACAGTGTCGTACGTCATATGTACTTTCGTCGTTGCTTTATTTCTCTCTCTCTCTCTCTCTCTCTCTCTCTCGCTGTGATTTAATGTCCAGGAACAATTATCATTTATCAAGTGAATGCTGCTTGGGTTTTTTTTCTCCTCTCTCTCTTTGCTGAGCTATTTGTACGATGTATTATTGTGCCGGAGTTTTATCTGCGTTAGCCATCGTTTTCGCATTAGAAGCTAACGACTTGTGCCCACGCTTAGAGTTTGCTTGAGCAAAGACTGTTTTTTTTTAGAAAAAAATATTTGCGTTGCAGAGATCGATAAGTGATACAGGCAATATAAAATATGAAATTCAATTTGATAATTATGTTTTTGTCGGCTTTGACATATAGCTTTTTATGAGTTTTTTCATTGTAAATTAATCGACATTTTTGTTGAAATATTTGACGATAGCAGTACACCAGTTTTTTTCTCACTGCTATTTAACCGAAATACCCTCAACTTCCCGAAAAACCCTTAAGAAGCAAAGTAAAAAAAAAAGTTTCTTTTTCCCTAGAGCGAATTCTTTCCATTGCCCATAGACATTCAACTCGTCGGCAAAGTTTTTCTCCTCGGCGTTGACCGCAAAGAAGAAGGAATAAAAAAAAAGAGAATCGAGGCCGTCTTAATTCGCGTTAACATCAATGCAAACCAATGGGCAAGCAAACAAGTAGCAGCAGCCTAATCAGCTCTCAGGCAAATTCACGGCCTAATTCGAGAGAAAAAAAAACACATATATACACTCTCTCGGAGGCCTTTTCACGCTGTGGTAGTTGTAAGCCAAGGCCTTTTGATCGCCAAGCTTGCCTCTTTTTTTTTCCTCCTTCTCCTCGCGCGCAAAGTACACTCGTTATTTCGCGCGCGAGGGAAAAGGAAACTTGCAGCGGTGAAAATTGGGCTGCTGCGAGGCAAGTAGTAGTCGACGGTGGGGTAGTTGAAAGTTAGTTTTATTATAATTAGTGCGTTGAGAGAGAGAAAAAAAAAGAAATTTAGGACTACACTAATTATGAAAGTGCAGTTGGCGAATTTGTACAAAGGAAAGAGAAAAAGAAGCATGAGTTTGAATTATAAATGCGGCTTTTTGATTGATAACATGTAAGTTTGGAAATTATATGGTTGTTTCAGGAAACAGGAACGTTCTATTATATATTCACAATAAACATATAAGCGACATAAGGTTTCAATTTACGGTAATAAGCGTAATGAACTTTGAGCGCATGAAAAAAAAACCCCAAGCAAGCACGCTTTGTACTTACCCAACGCTAATAATAGTCATTCGTCAGTAGTAACTTGATAACCAGTAGTTTGGTCGCAAAAAAAAAAAGAAGAAAAAAAAAACGGTATATCATTCAATTCTCTGTATAGTGACAAATTATATTACCCGCGAAGGAAGAAGGAAAAAAAAGAGGAAAGAGCAACTTTTCAAAACCTCGTTATCCGACTTCGTGATTTATTTAGAAAAAAAAGGAGCAATGCTTAATTGCACCTGCGCATGAACGAGCAATTAGCGTTTATTGCACGAGAACTTTTTTCAAAGAGGTTATATCTTCAAACATCTTTTTTTTTCCTTCTCTCCGTCGTTCGGTGAATTGAAGTGTTTTTGTAGGGCGATCTGCACGGCGATTGGGACAAATTAGTTGTAGAGGCTTTTTTCAGACTCTCGAAATTGATAACTTGATGACTGTGTTCTTGACGCGACGCGTTGTAGCGGCCCAATCAGTCCAATAAAATTTATGAATATCCAAATCGAGATTTGTTATCGTGTATACGATTCATGGCTGTCGTAACGATAACTTTTCAATTATAAAATGAATTATTTTCAAATATCAAACGAATAAATATTCGAATTTATTGCCGTACGTATTTCATCGTCGAAATGCGCATCATTAGCGCGTCAATTTCCCAAGAATCGATATAATCTTCTACATTTCCAGATCTCGCATATACAGGAACATTACGTATATAATTTCCATGACGCGGAAACGAAATGAAAAGATCAAAGGCAAACCGCATTTGCGCTTTAATCGTTTGCCAAGCGTTTCGCATATTCTACCTTGCAGTTTTAACGGGCAATCGAGCTTGTTATTTTTTTTTCTCTCTCTCTCTCTCGCCATTTCCGCACGATATCGAAGATTAACTTCATGAATAATTCGTGGCGCAGCGTTGAATCTTTCAAAGAGCCTTGCTGAAGAATTAATAAGAAGACGCGTAAATTTTCGCGCAAGCAGCGTAGTATAAACTCTTTCGCTCTCTCTCTCTCTCTCTCACTCAAACTCCAGGACTTTTAAAAGTTTTCTCGCTTCATTAATCATTGAAAAAAAATCTTCCCTTACTTTCGGCTCTACACCATCTACTACTTCTCTTTTCTCCGCTAAATAATTCCAAACGCCAGCCGGCAAAATCAGCTGCTGCTGCTTCTGCTACGAGCCAAAGGTTATATTATCAACCTACCCGACCTCCGACCTTCTTTTAAAATCCCATTAAAGAATTTTCGAGGACTAGAGAGCAATGTGAAATTATTCACGGAATTAGTCGGGCTAATGACTTTCGCGAAAAATTTTTTTTTTACCCTCTTACTCGGAAAATCTAGTGAAAATTTTGCGCGTTCATGGTTAATTTTTTGTTCAACGTAATTGTATTATATGTATATCTTGATAAAACCAAAGTCACGCTTTGCTTCTGCAATCAAATTATGCAATATGGTTACACATCCCCAAACGCACTCGTAAACATAAAATAATTTACGTACCCGACCGAATAAAAACGATTGCGTATTATTATTATTATTATTATTCGCATTTCCATACACACATTTCGTCGAAGCGAAAAAAAAAGAAAAAAAAACATCATCGTTATAAATCGTAATCACATTTGTGGTGGGGAGAACAGGGTGAATACGATGCACAATGCACACGCAGACGTTATTGAAATCGCGCACTCGCTCAAAAAAAAGAAGAAGAAAAAGAGAAGACGCGTCCCTTTCATTTTTTCCATCTTGAAGAAAAATAATTCATACATCTCTTGGCCTTTTCATGCCTCGCGGGCGAGGAGAGCGAGTGTGCGCGCACAATACTGTCTGCGATATATGTATATGCACGCAAGAGAGAGAGAGAGAGAGAGAGAGAGAGAGAGTTCATTGATTTTCAGTTTTGAAGCTCGTGAATAGAAGGAAAAATCTTTGAAAAGATTCGCGGTCTCTTCTTTTTTTTCAATTAACGTTTTATGCATTTTACACCGTTTCATCGAGTGGTAATGTGATTTAGAATTCCTCATAGCAAGAAACGTCTTATTATGCGATGCAAATTACACGAAGGCAGCAGGCAGACAGCAGCATCCATATCTTTCCTCGGAAGGAATGTTTCCAGCTCACTGAATCGACAGACTACTACTCCCTCGTCAAAAGGCCTCTATATATAACCTTGAGAGATGTACTACTTGGCTTTTGCTATGCATCGAAATATGGAATTATACAACTGCGTATAGAACGCGCGCGTGAATGAACTATCGACTGCGTCGTCTTCCCGCGTGGCATTCATAGGATAATTTGCATCCTGAGAAAAAAAAAGATTTTTTCGAAGGGATTCCGATGTCTAGGAAAGTTTTGACAGGCCACCAGCGTCGAATTAATGAGATTCAAGGGTCTCGTCGCATCCCCTCGACGAAAGAAAGTAAGAAGAAAAAAAATTCTTTTTCGTCCCCCTTTGATTCATCTTCGCGTTTTCGCGCGAGAAAAAAAAGTTCTCTCTCTCTTTCTCGCGTGATATTATTTCGGAAAGTTAGCACTTTGAAACAAAAACCTGAAGTTCGTTACCCAACTTCTCAACGAGTAATTTAACTTCGCTCTTTTGTTATCTTTAGAGGGTAAGCGAAGAAAAAAAAATGAGAGAGAGAGAGAGGCCCGTTTAAGAATCGCTCGCATGAAAGTTAAATGACCGGTTAAAAACCAACAAAACTCAAGTTTGTTTAGGTAGTAAGCAGCAATCGACACTGGCATTTAAGGTCACGCTTGTTTACTGGTGAAAAAGAAACGACGCGTGCGGGAGGGATTAAAGTTTCCGTGTCATTGGAATTTGCAATAACGAACCGACTGAAAAGTTTCCACTGATTAGCGGAGGGGAATGCTTTTAATTCGGTTCGCTTTTCTCATATCGCGACGACGCGAAACTCGATTATGTCCGCAGCCAATCGCTGGAATTCTTCCGACTTCCTTCCAACTGCCGAGTTTCTCTCTCTCCCTTCGTGTTCGCCATGGAATTCCGATATCTGCGGAAATTTCAAGAGTGCAGACAACTAAAACCCAATTCTTTTGCCGACTGCTGCTTCTGCTGCTGCTAGCTGGGCTTTGGAATTTTAAGTTTTTGAAGGATGCGAGCGAGACCTTTCGATTCTAATTTTCTCTCTATATAGTGACAGTTATAACGATGACAGGAAGAGATAGCTGGTTAATCGAATTCCCTTTTTAATGAATTTTCTCAATAATATACCCCCTTCCGGCGAAATGACACTTTCGTGCACGGGGGAATTTAATTGGTTGAATTCCTTTTAGATTCAATGTCTTTCGAGTACTAATGAGATTTCGTCTCTTTTTCTTTGTTTCAGGTGAGAAACTTACTAGCGTACTATCTACTTACTTTGGAGTTTTGCAAAAGAGTGGTAAGAAATCACAGAAATTAATAATTTAAGAATACTTTGAGATTTATTCGCGCTGATGATTTTAAGTCTATAAGTGTTGCTTCATTTTTGATACATGTATCTTCTGGTGAAATTGGGTTACGCTTGACACCAATGATTTTAAAGTACTTAAAATATTTTATGCCTTTAACGCTATAGGAAGCCCAGATTGAATATTCAAAAGTGGAAATTGTACGTGATATCAATATATGGCTATAGAAGTTCATTCCTTCAATAACATTTTTTCTAATTAAAACTGATTTTGTATTACGACCTCGATGGCTCGTTGTCTACATTTTTTACACAGTGTAACGTTAATTCAAGAACACTGTAGAATTATTTATTTAAAAATTTCTTGATTCATCGTTATTTTTTTTATAATTGATCATACAATCAATGAAATATTATCAAACTTCAACCAAATAGTAGAATTTCTAACCATCATCGCCGTCATCTCAATCTCCCTTCCTAAAAAAAGGTCAAAAAAAAAAACAAGGAACTACGCCGCAACCCCACGCTAACAGCATCATACGTAACCACTATCCTGGCTGTTCATCCTCTAACCCTCATGCTTCGTCGCGTACGCGGGTAGAGAGAGAGGATCGATTAATCGCGTGCCACCTTCGATTTCCGCTGGCGTGTCCGATCCAATCAGAGCTCTGGGCGCAAACGTTAATTTAACGCCACACACACACATATACGTACAACGAGGGACACACACACACACACACACACACACACACACACAAATTCGTTTTGCAAAAAGCCGACGCTTAATTGCTCGGCCGGATATCGCCGCACGCGCTTTCTTCCTTTTTTTTCTCTTTCTCTCTCTTCCCTTTTTCCGAGGCGTACACGTGCGTGAGCGAAGAGTTTTCTTTTATTTTTTCTACCCTCGTAGATAGGGAATAGAGCTTTTTTTTCTGTGGAATACGCAGTAAATAATTCAATCGGGGTTGGAAGGATGCTGGATGACGTGCAGAGTTTTGATGAGTTTGCGATTTTTTTTTGCGTCGGATGAAAAAAAGATTTATTGCGTGGAAAACTAATAATCGAGTTTTTTTTAGAGATGTAATTTCTGTTTTTGAAGTTTTAAAAATGTATGATATACTCCAGTGAGATATATATTACCTGTTACATCTTCGTCGAGTAGCGAGAGCTATATTACGTTTGGAAAGCACTCGAGACTTTTTCGCATCAATCGAAAACGAAATCGACACAGAGAGAGAAGCTTTAGAGAAAACGATCAATCTGAAAACAGAAATATATATACGAGTATTAATAGCCTGCACTCGAGAATAAAAAAAAAAAAAAGAAACTGGGTCAAGAATCATCCCATTCATTTGTGTCGCGCTCGAGGAAAACGACGATTAGAGGAATAAATCGACAACTCGAAAGTTTTTGGCTATAGGAAAATCGAACGAATCCGCGTGTGGCTTTTTCATATATAGCATTGTTTTTTCCCACCCGAAGAAAAGTTCGCTCGAAAGCTTTATACTACTTTTTTTCATTTTCACAAAAATAAATTCCAAGAGGAATCGTGTTTGTCTTGGGAATCAGCATGTCTTATACTTTTGATTTACGGTCGGGTGGGGGAGAAAATTTGCGCGATAAGTTTTCGTGTCGTATGCGAAAAATACTTCGTAATACATTCGCCGTCGTCATCGTTGTTATTATTTTTCGTTCGTTCGTTCCATCACGAATGACCAATAATAATAATCATCATAATCGACAGAGAGAGAGTTCAATTAATCTCATGAGGTCAAAGCCATTAACGATCCACTCGAACGCGCAAGCCATTAATATATCTCGTCGGCAAAAGAAAAGAAGAAGAAAAAGATTCTTCAACTCAGCATGTACATGGTCGAATGGGACATGAGGAATCAATAACTCGCAATTCCGACGATGCATCGTCAGCATTCAGGAGATCATAGAGAGCAAGAGAGAAAGGGACGTACGTATATATACATACATCCTTTCCTTGCCTCATCTCCAATCGATCGAGCACGCAGTAGTATAGTACTATGCGCTCGCGTCCGCATTCTCTTTAGGCCTTGCAATTATCGGCCTTCTCCCCACCCGCTCTCCCCTAAGATTATCGGCTTATATGCTTGGCGCGTCGCATTCAACGCGGCGCCCTCCGCGCGTATACGCTGCTTTCGATTTGTCGTTATATAGGGCCGACGATGACGAGAGCGATGCGAGCGACGCCTCGTTTTACGGGGATGAGGAGGAGCAGCCCTCTTGCGCTATATAGCGGCTATTCGATAATTGAATATTTCCGTGTCCGAAGATGAGAATTGGCTTGCTGTGTATGGGTCGTTATTGTGATATATTTGATGATGCTTGTTTTATTTTTGGAGGGGCAATTTTGTTAGTTATGAGTTGCTAATGTTCTTTTTTATTTGGCTGATAAACACTTTTCATGATAATGCGATATTGTAGATAGTTTTAAAAAAAATGTGAGTAGCTATGGTGTTTGACTGTAGGGTAATTCTTGGCTATTTCAATCACTCTGAAACATTGATATCGTCGATTTTTTTCAAACTTGGCACACTTGT
>JAWWMK010050023.1:0-10088 GCA_035047105.1 Galeopsomyia nigrocyanea
TCTGAAAATTTAGAGACGTGTTTTGGAGACGGAATAGAAGATATTTATGCAATAAAAAATGAAAAAAAAATTTTGATTGTTTCATTTGACATGGACAGACCCATATAAATATATATTGATTCTACCGTAATGTCAGAGGTACCAATAGGAAGCTGAGATCACATCCTTCTGTTTAAAAAAACG
Source organism: Galeopsomyia nigrocyanea (assembly GCA_035047105.1). Taxonomy (NCBI): domain Eukaryota; kingdom Metazoa; phylum Arthropoda; class Insecta; order Hymenoptera; family Eulophidae; genus Galeopsomyia; species Galeopsomyia nigrocyanea. The sequence continues at coordinate 184 of JAWWMK010050023.1, forward strand.
TTTGTCAAAAAACTCCAATCCGTTCATAAGTTGTGTTGATTTTAATTTTTCATTCAAAATGCTCAATAAAATTTATAAAACCTCAATAGTGCTAGAGTATTATGAAAATCTTTATCGCGACATAAATTATGAATAGATAAGAGTTTTTTGAAAAACTTTTTCTCGAAGCAGAACGATTTGATCGCAGATTTCTATCGGTAACTTTGAAATTACGGTAGTTTCAATGTTTTAAGAGTTATTTTGACTTAAAGAGAGGCTTTATTTTTCAATATTCCGCATATAAGGCCCGATAACTCTCGAACAGAGGCCCATGAGACAGAATCGTTCGGAGGACTTTCATTTTCATACAAAAGAAAGCCACTCACTAAGTTTAAGCGAAATCCGTGACCCGGAGGGTTGGTCCTCCCCTTGTAAGTGAAATGTTTCCCCCTCCCCCCTTCACACACCTTTTAACAAAGGTAAAACTGTTATGCAAGTATGCTACAAGGAAACCTAGAGACTGTTTTGAAATCATGTTTTAGCCGCACGCAAATGAACAAAAATTGTAATTTAGTTAGCAACTACGAGCGCCAATTTTGTGTTAACACGACGTTCTTAATTGTTATTCATAATATAAGGGTAGAGCTGGTATGTTGTCTTGCGAAGTTGAAACAATATTGACGCTATCATAGTTGCAACCTAAATTACAATGTTTACTTACTTGCATGCGGCTAAAAACTGATTTTAAAACAGTCACTAGGTTCCCTGTTGCCTACTCGCATAACAGTTTCATCTTCGTTAAAAGGTGTGCGAGGGGGGGGGGGCGTAGTCTGCACCTACAACGATCACACCAGGTTCTGTGAGAACCGGCGACTGTCTCCCAGACGCAGGATTCACCTGCCGCGGTCTCGGTCAGCATGGGAGGGGTGCCGGGAAGCTGGAACGCTATCTTAACACGTAGATACATAACTGATTTCCCCGATATACACGTAACCGATCTTAAGGCCTCTATCTGTTCTGTTTAAGCCACTCAGTCAAGATTGCGGTCACAATGACTAAAAAATAAATTTCTCGAAACTTATCCATTCTGTAGGTGTTAAAAATCTATAAAATCTATATATTACACTCGAATAATGATTATTTCATCATATAAATCATAAATTTACAACTTAACCTTATAATCAAATTTTATCATTGTTGACTTTTCGATACATTTTATTAGTTGGTAATGACCGTAACGTCGCATGTTTCAGAATAGTTTTCCTTCATAATAACAAGGCTTATTCCTAAGAAGGCTAATGCGCTTTCAAGTCTTTTCATAAAATAAGGTAACTCCTACCCAAATGATCTTACCGTCAAAACTGCTTTTAGTTATAGTTATAGTTATAGTTCCAGTTACAGTTTAGAAATATTTATAGTTTTTTTGTTATAACTTTTTTTAAAACTGTGCAATCTTCTCAAAAACCTAAACGGTGCTAAATTAGGTGATATAGAAACTCATATATTTTCCCAAATTTTTTCACAATGTGATTTCTGCATAATGTGTATCGAAAACTCGATAAATGACGGTTTCGCTTTAGTATATGCTCGTTACTGCCTACTTTAAACGCTTGTATTGTTATTTCTATTGTTCATTTTTTTTTAAATTTATTATGAATCATAATAGTAACATACGTCCTTTCAACATTTCGGCACTCCATAATAATTTTTATCAACATCGTTTTTTTTTAGCTATGACCAAACTATATATTGAGTAAGAGCTACCTTCAGCAGTGAATTGCACATGCTATGACGTATATTTTTACAAATAGCGTAGTTTTGGAAAAATCCGAATCTAGAAAATAAAGTTAAAAAAAGATTTTAATTGTTGGTAATGAAATAAAATCAATTGCTACGTTGCTATTGAATTCCATGATATCCGAAAATAAACGGAAAGTGGTAATACCAGTATGTAAAAATGACAACGATTATGCATTAAGTTGACTGCAACAGTGGCTCCAGAACGATTCTTATGTAGATTAGTTTGCTGCAAGAGTTTGAGAAATCTGTTACCTATGACGCTATGTTATTGTATTTTGGTTGCAAGATATATGGGAGAGCGGGGTAAAAAACCTAACTTATTGGTTTTTATTTTTTTTAACAATCTTCCCATACAGTGAATCAATTTCTAATAATGGATTCTCCAAGCTCAGCATTTATAGAATCCATTACAATTTTTTTCAATGTGCGAAATTGTCATTTTAACATTTTAATTTCATTTTCCAAAAAAAATTTTTTTGGGTAAAAGTGCCCCGCCGGCGGGGTAAAATCAACCGCTCGGTGGGGCACTTTCCCTAATCACTATTTAATCAGTAACGCGAGAAAATAACGAATTTCTTGACACGAAAACTTGAAATTTTTATATTCGGAGACATAGTCAAATTGTTCCGCGAATAAATAAGTTTATTTTAAGTATAGATTTCGACAATGAAAAAAGGATTTGAAATCGCGAGTTTTTGGCAAAAAATTTGGAGATGAAAAAATTTAATATTGCGTTCTTATCAGAGGGTAGAATTGCCCCAAAGAGTAAAATTTTTTTTGTTAGGCTGTATCTTTGGTGCAAATTAACTTTCAGATGCGTGTGACACGTCAAAATTTTCGTCTTTTGACAAAAATTGCAACTGTCTATGAATCTTGTAATGATTTGTTTACATACTTTTGTAAACGCACAATTTTTTAGCCAAGAAGTTACAAAAGCATCGATCGAAAATGACAATGTACCAGAAAACGTTCTAAAAGCTATTTCTTAGGCCAAATTTAGGTGCCATTGGAAGAGCACGAACACAGACATAAATAATCTTTCTTAAACCTAGTAGAAATGTGTTTCATTTCCAAAATATTCAAGATCGGGTGTTTTGCCCCAACGGTAAATTACCCCGCTCTCCCCTATGCTTGATATCAGTTGTAAGAGTGGCTAAGTATATCAAGAATTCATTCATTTATCAAAATATAATTGAGCGTTGGCTCTTATCGGTTCAGTTTATATTTATCATATGACGATATTATCCTCAGTTAACGTATTCTCAATCAAGTAAGCCAAAGACTATGTGGCAATATTTTTGAATTTCCAGGTAGATGGGTGTCAGTATTATTAGTGTAATCTAAGTGATTGTGCATTTTTTCTTTCAAAAGTGGTTTTATTCAAATTAATATTTTGGATATTTGACAAGCTGCGAAACGAAATCGACGATCAAACATTCAACATAATGTTGTAGAATTGAACGTAAGTATTCCACATATCAATTTGAATCAAAGTGTGTAAAAGTTTTTTATATGATTTTTATATAATTTCTGATCTGATGGTGTTTTCACTTTGTAAACAGCCCTAAATATAATAGACTTAGTTTTTTGGTATAACTGCTTCAAATTTTTTAATTATCAGTTGTAGTAGGTGCTTTATTTTGGTTTTGCACTCCAAAATTTTTTTTTAATTTTGAAGTTTTACGCGCCATTAGACTGCCGGTAACTCGTGCATTTGCCTATGCACAGTTACCTCATGAGAATTCATGTGTATATGAGAAAGCGCGAAAACTCCCAAGTGTTGTTCAGTTCTAATTACAATAAATAAAAGAGATACAATATGAAATAAAATCGCTGTATTTTTAAGAAAACAAACTGTGATAAATCAAACAAGAATACAAATATGAAGGAAGAAAAAGGAATGAGACGCTTCACACACACTTTCATGTGCTCACGCATACAACCACGGTCAACAGCACACGCATACCAACGAGCCAATCACGACGCCCCATTGAAGAGAAGAGCAACCAGATGGCGCGCAGCGGAGAAAAAGAAAGAGACAGTGAGAGAGAGGTGAAGGAGCGAGAAGAAGCCGGGGAAGAGCGGCATTACGCAGCGAGGAGAGCCTCTAGCAGGTCGAGCTCGCCAGCTCCCTGCCTTTCTGAACAGTAAGCAAGACGAGAGATCGGTCCTCGTTTCCGTGCTTGCTGTTCCTTCTCATCAACTCTCGGGGGCCAGGGTGCTACGAGAATTCGGTCTAGCATCGAGCCAAGGAACCGCGAACTCCTTTCAAAGTTTTCGCCTTGCTCTCCTTTTGTTCACGTCAAAACAGCGTGAGACGCCATTTTGTCTCTCGCCACTTGCCTTCTCTCTCTCTCTCAGCGAGAAAGTTTTCTTTTCTCTCGCTCGTGTGCGGTCTCGGTTCTACATCCCAGGACGACGTGCTGTTGCCTAGCTGCCGAAGACGAAGTCAGGATCTTGGAAAAGGTGGGTACCCTACTCAAAAAGTTTGGTATGTAGATTATATATTGGTCGTTCGGCGAGACAAAGAACTTGGAGAATATGCGGTATCAGCACCGCGAGCGCGTTCATTTCTTTTTTTTTTTGTTGCTCTCCCATAAAAATTTTTGTAGCTTTTATCACAAAACAGCGAGACAAAGCATAATCTTGCTCGGTATCTCCTAAATAAAAATAGTCTTGAACGTGAGTTTTGATGCTTCTATGATATTCATTGAACTGCTAAGTTTCTTTGTGGCTATAGTTAATAGGAAACATATTTGATTCGGTATTTGAGGATTTCAAGCTCAAAAACATTAATTTTTCTAGTATTGGTTTTGTTATGCCAAATGTGTGTATATATGTGTGTCTGTGGGTGTAGAGAAAAATCTATTCGTGTGTCTGTAAGTAAAAACAGAATAATAAGATAATTCAGTTTTCGTTGACAAGATTATTAGATCAGTGAGCATATGAGTACTCGCATCCAGACATATGTGTATGTGTATACTTGGTGTAAATACTGTGTGAGATAGAGTTGACCAGAAATTAGTATCGCTATAAGTGTATCAATTCAAAAAAATCTATCATCTAAGTATCCTCGCTAACTTAAATAGACATTTGACTTGAGTAAGTTCAATTAAACATTGGGAAAACCAAGTTCAATGATGCATACAAGTAAAATCTCATGATATCTGACATTTGCTAGTATATATATATATATATATGCTGTTTCAGTCTAGAATTGAGGGTTCAGGTATATTGAGCAAGAGAATATATATAAATGTACATGAGTTGTCTTATTCGAGATTGAGCTCAAAGCCAACAATTTCTTTGTGTTAATCAATATCTATAAGCTTATTCTATGAACTAAAAAGAAAATTATAATTGTGTGAGAATATTATACATTGTAGTAAGATCTCTTACTGAATACGTTGTCAGCCATAAAGTCAAGTTCTATATCCTTGAAATTGAATCTTTTCATTGAGCGAGCAAATACAACTGTGCTCTGTACATGCTGGCCATTGTCTCAAGTCAACTTGTGACTAAGTTTCTGAATGAATGTGTGAGTGTGAATGTAATTGTATAGTACATAATTCAATTGATTTAACGAGTCTGTTTCAGATTCGCAGCTGCTGCCAAGTCAATGTGTGTGAAGTTTTCTGAATCTTTCCATAAAATATTTAGAATCAAAAAATCTTGAATTTGTATAAAGTTTGCTACATAAAAATTCACGTCGTTGTATAACATATAGGAGTTAAAATAAAAGCTCCAGCATATTTTTCTCAAAATTTTCTGTTCCTTCTTTGCCAACACCCTCAACACACGTCCTGGGCCCACACCGAAAAGGTTCCACGAACTAAATTTTGGAGTTTCCTCCTTCTGAGGGAATCTCACCTATTAAAACATCAATTTTTTGACTCTTTTCATGAAGATGAACTCAAACTCAAAAATACTCATTTTTAATTGTTTACTCTCTGAAAAGTACAATTTTCAGATTTTGAGATGAGAGATAAACTCTTATTGACTCTTTATTATCAACCACAATTAACTCTTATTATTTGCAATAAAAACTCATTTTTTAATTGCAATTGGAAAGCTCGGCTGTAACTGTGAGCTTCTTCATACATCTACGAAAGAGAGTAAAACGTAGCATGCAAGGGACCAAGAACACTCTACAGCTTACATATCGGCCCGGGAAATATTCACGAGAATCGACAAAGCTCCCTCCGTTTTTTCAAATGTAAGCCTTCGGCTATTTATAGAAACGACGATCGTAAAATGCTACGTTATGCTTCGATTCAAGGAGCCAAAGCGCACGCGAGAAAGACCATGGCTCACTCGAACACAAAGTGCCCGAGATTACCACGAAGAACACCGAAACGTACTCACGTAAGCAACAAAGAACAAGAGCAAGCCAATATGACGTGATTCGAAAATTTAACTCTTAATACACATGTAAATTTCCCATAAACTCTTTACTTATACATTGCAAAATATCACATTATTAAATTTAGTACTCGAGTAAAAAAACATTTTTTTGTTTTGGTCGACCTGTACACGTGCGATCGGCTATACTCAAATCCCCGCTGCCACGCCATGGACGGAACGACAAACTCCGCTCGGCCATTCCCTGCACCCGATTGTCGTCCGATTCTTGGAATTCCCTGTTCTCAAATACACTCAAAAACTCAGACTTTTTAGTCGCTTACATCACTCTGTTCTTTATTGGATTTTCTGGTGCAATTACTCTCAATATAATTTTTGTTGAATTCCACCTTAGTGAAATGTTATTTATTGTTTTTTTTTACAATATTTTTCAGCCCTGTGAAAGTTACTCAATACTCAAATTTTATTTTACTCAGAACTCAACATGTACATACATACATTCAATATATTGATATCAATTTTGATAAGCTTCACTCGCAGGTCATAAATCTTTTATTTTGATATCAATTTTAATAAGCTTCACTCCCAGCTTATAACTCAACTCTTTTATTTTTATATCATTTTTAATAAGCTTCAATCCCAGCTTATAACTTAATTTTTGTATTGATATCAATATTAAGAAGCTTTTCTCTCAGCTTACAACCCAATATTTTTATTGCACTTCCGATCAAGAACGAGTTCAAGTGACTGTAATATTTAAACAAAGGACTTACACATAAAACTCCAGTTGAAACTCTTATTGTGCCTTGCTCTCTCCTCTCTCTCGAAAATGTAAATAACGCCACCCGAGCTCTGTGACTCAGCAAGCCGGTCCATGCGCGTTTCTACTGCCTTTGTTTCAGTAGATGATGCAAGAGTACAATTTTCACGAATTTCACACTTTCTTTTGCAAATTATTTATAACTCTAATCACCAGATCATCTCCGTAGATCGCAGCCACGCTTTGAACCACGCTCGCGCTACCATGTAGGACTTATAGTCCTTTTATTATTAACATTATAGCGTGGGATGCAGGACTGGTGATTAGGTATAATAATTTGCTAACACAACACAGATGATTACACTTTAACTCTGCTTATTTATTGATACAGAACTCAATCAAGATAACTCAGAAACTCTGAATATAATTAGACAATGAAATACTCTCGAATACTAATAATGCAAGCGCTCTCGCTTATTAGTCAAAGCAGACTGGGAAGTACGCGCTCGTTTATAGCTCGCGCGTCAACGCCATGACCTATATGGTGGGAGAGTGCCCACAGGCGGCAAAGCCGTACTCATTCAAATCGGCAAAGCTATATTCCTTCCAAAAACCCATAAAAACAAGGTAATTGTAGCTGAAAATTATTATTGTTTAAAATTTAACAATAACAATAGCGAGTAAACTAACGTGCTGTAGTGCAGAAGTGCTATGGAAAGTCAAACGAAATTCTAAATTCCCAAAAAAATTGTTTAAACAATAATTAATAATAGCGCGTAATGGTAGCATTAACCACGCTCTGCTACCATTTTGATAGGTGAATACCAAGATTTAAGGTATTCAACTATCTTGAGACGCCTTTTGCAGCCGAGCGGTCTCGTAAACTTGGGTGGTTTGACACTACTAACACGAGTCCCCGCTCGCGTACGCGCTATAATCGACCCTTCAAATAGTAATATAAGTAGCAATAATAAACAAATGTGTATTGGGCAGAGTTGTTCTAATTAGTTAGTGAAAGAGAATTTTCAATATAACGATGCAGCTAATAAATACTTTGAACCGGTTATTAATAATAATTACCACTCTATTATCAAATAATTATATAATCTCTAATGCTACAGTGCGCTAAGGCAAATGTTAACTAAAGGTTATTGTCGTAGATAATAGCAATAAATTCTATTTCCACGTTTGAAATATCAATAATATTGTTATTTATCAATAATAAATGGATAGCAATGTTCTCAGTAGTAAATAGTAAAAATGAATTATTACTGTATGTATGAACGCATATAATATATCGATATACAGTCGTAATTGCAAATAATTATATTTATCTTTTATATTTATATCTCAAGATAATGCATAAATGTCTATAGGTATACCTAAATTTCCATAAATGGTAATGATATCTAAAGCCAGCCTCCTAACTGTTAAGCGCATGCGTTGCGCTTGCTCTATATACGCTCGAAGCTTCTTGGGATGCGCCGCCAGGGCCGCACTAGCTGTCGCTTCACTGCTCAGCGCTCGCTCTAAAGTGCTCGGACCGTTCCGGCGTTCCGGCTCGGACTCGCAACTCTACGCTCGTTCCAAAATGCTCGGACCGTTCCACTGTTTCGGTCCGATCTATGCTTGTATATTGCGCATTAACTATGCAAAATGGTCGACTTACCACGAAGCACTGCCGATATCGATATTTTCGATATCCTAACAGTGACGATCGATCATTTTTCGATCGGAATAAAATTTCGATCGAATGTACTTACGATGCTCGATACTGCTTACGCCGATGAACTCGGATAATCTAATGTATGAATGAAAACACGTGGGCGCGTACGCTAAATATATTCTAACACTTTTCAAAGTAAATAGATATTTTAAACGGAAAAATATTGTTGTAAATCTGTCAATTTACTTATTTAAATGGTCAATCACGCCGAATTTCGTACGAATGTTAATAATTTTCATTGATGAATTTGGGTTAGTTGTTAGACTATAGGCCGCATGCTTCTATCCACGCGGCACCCACGTGTTGCGAATAACCTATAAGATATATTGCTCGAAATATCCTCGCGTACCGAATGCATTTTATTAATTAACGAATGAGTTTTCTAGTAGAAACAAAGCCGAAATTAAATTAGTACGATTATAACCGTTGCTATATTATATTTTAGTAGCACCATGTGTAACTTATCAATGCGGATTGCAGAGTGTAAAGTAGATATGACAATAATAATTTTGATAGTAATATGAATATATATTATAAAAGCTTACTTGTTGAGTTATAAACTTGATGCAGTTGACAATGTGAATAAGGGTATTTGTACTCTATGGTAACACGTGGTCGTATTTCTCAATCTCTCTCTCTCTCTTTTTTTCAATCAATCAAAATAATTCTAGCTGCTTCTCTGGCAATCGTTTGGTCTATTTGGTCAAATTCTGTTCTATGTTGTATCTTGCTTTGTGTTACTGCATCGTAAGGAGATCGTATCATGCCAATTTATAGATTTTGATAATAAAAATAATTTTTACAATAATAGTTTTGACTGTAGAATTTAGTTTTATATTTCGAAATAAAATGTTAATGATGTAATTTGGACAGTTAGCAATGGTAATCAAAATTGTATTTACAGAACAATATACTTAATTGATGGCTGGCACTATACTGGATTTACTGCGTCATACAGTCGTGCGATGCAGCTCTCGTTATCCCCACGTCCTACCTCTGATCAGGCCACTTTAAGGAGGTGTCGGAGAAGTGCATGGCAAGGAGAGAGAGACAGACTGATATGCTATACATAGTCATATAATATAGTATGTGCGTGTACATTTGGTATTGATATATAGTATTGATATATATATATATATATATATGTACAATAGAGCGTATAAAATATAACACACACACACACACACACACACACACACACATATATATATATGGGCAGTTTCACGTCAAGTCACCGGATCAAAATTTTTTTTTCATTTTTTTTCTTATGAATGTATT
>JAWWMK010050024.1:0-10085 GCA_035047105.1 Galeopsomyia nigrocyanea
AAGAGCGTGCACCCCTTTTGAAAATTCGCCCCAACTTTCTCGAATTACGACAGTTTTTTTGTGGATTTGCTCATATACGCCGCTTGGCTTTAGGTATAATAGCCGTTTTTACTATGTCGAACGACATGCGTCTTTTATTTATTTATTTTTTTTGTCCTCTCGAGTCCCTTTTTTCTCTCTCACTCTCTGTCTCTCGCTCTCTCGGTGCAAAATCAACGGCCCGAGAGAGGCTCAAAGGCCCTCTTTCGCGACCCCGACGGCTTTTAACTTTGCATCGCTGGCTTAGCAGCACGCAGTTGGCGGGAAATTTATCAGTCACTCACGTGTGCCAGAGTAGCACAAGGCTTTGGCGTTTATTAAAACTTTTAATTAACCAGATTATTTAATCCTGCAGCGAGCGAGTGGGCAGCAGCAGCAGCAGCCTACTCGAGTTGTTACTTTTTTTTTGTTCTTTCTCTGTGTACCACCGAGGCGTTGATTCGGAAAAGAACGGTAGAAGTTACACACGCGTTGCGCGCGCTTTTCTGACTTTGTAACTGAAATATCCACGTGGAAAACAGAAAAATTCATGGATCGCGCTGTCGAGCTCTCGAGCGAGAGCGTGCAGTGTGAGTGCAGCTATTTTGCTCGCGAGTAAGTAAAGTTGAAGAAAAATGTGCGATTCAAAGTTGGCGGAAATAGCGCGGACCAAAGTATGAAGATGCATTCGAATCAGCTAGGCCGCTGCGCGTTTGTTCACCTCTGCGGCTTTTTACTACAGTTGAATGTGTAATGCGTCGAGCGAGCGAGCGAGCATATACACACGCGCTCGCGACTTTTTCACTGGAGACGGATTTGCCCGGGGGATTTGCCTTATTGTGTTCGCGAAAATCAGACACGCTTTTAAATTAGATACCAGCTTTCTTTGCTTTGATGCCGTCACATGAATAAATCAAACGCGAGAATCACCGTAACGTTCATCTCTCTCTCTCTCTCTCTCTCTCTCTCTGCATATTTATCTTGCAAAGTTCTTTTTCTTCTTCTTCGTTCTATATTTTTTTTATATACGGGCAGTCTAAAATTGGAAAAGGTACTTTCTCGCTCGAAAATAAATAAGAGGAAGAGAAAATTACATGAGAAGCCACTTCCAGCTGGTTTGTTATCACAGCTCCATAGTTGTAGTTATCTCGAAAGTTTTTCGCAGCCACAAGAGGAGGTTCATCGGAGGCAATTATCAGAAGATTTTTCGACGAGCGGCTGGCTGCTAAAAATATGCATCGCCTCGACACGGTTCATTAAACCGCGGGACGTCCAATGAATCGATATTCCCCATTGCCATCGCTGCCAGCCTGACTACTCTTCTCGTCTCTCTCAAGAGAGATTGTCTTGGAGTATAGGCGAAAGGTGAATTGCACTCTGAGGGTGGCTTTGCTTAGATAACTTTTTTTCCTTCTTCTGCTGCCGCTGCTGCTGCTGCTTTAATTATCCGCGCGCGCGTTGTAAACATCGCGTGCGATCGTCAAGGAGCTTTTGCTCCTGCGTAGCTAATAATTCTCTGGTGGAAAGCTGACGTCATTGCTTGAGATTTCCTCGAGTGTAGGCACTTGTTATTGTGTATTCTTCCATTCATCTGGCTCTCTCTCTCTCTCTCTCTCTCTCTCTCTCGCTCTTTCTTGCTGCCTATAATGGAATTTCTCTGAAGCTAGCGATAAGTCACGGTGTCGGTGGCGCACGCTACTAACGAGAATCGACGTCCTGATGCTTCTGAAATAAAATATATAATATACCTATGTATATGTCTATATCTACGAAGATTCATCCACCAATTGCATTTCCACGCACGAATCCTGCGATTTACAATTGAAAGCTCGCGAAAAGCAATCCTCCGAAGCAGGTTTCGCGCGAATCGATTTTCAGGCCAATAATTCACCGAGAGCGTCAAGAAAAAGTTTTATATATGAGCAGACTAGTGTGAGCGAGGGAGGGAGAGGGAGAGGGAGAGGGAGAGAAAGAGAGAGAGCAAAACAAAGCGCTTTCCCAGCTCAAAAGACTCGGAAATTTTATACATTCCTTCATGACTGTCGATTTGCGCGCGCCGTCTCTGCCTTGCTATCTACATAACATACACTGAGAAAAAGAGTCTTCTTGTTGTAAGAGAAAATTCCTTTTGCGGTAATCCTCTTCCAACGAGAGGATTCATCTTGTCCCAAGAGGACTTTCTTCTGAGTGGACACCAATGTAGCGATTTCAAGGTTTTGAAAAAAGAAAGATGAAGAAGAAGGAGAAATATCAAGTCCCGTTGGCATGCGCTCTCTATCTCTCTTCTTGGCATGGGTCGCTAAGCAATAAACGAAAATTGGCGCTCCTCGTTTCTACGTCTGCGGGGGTTTCAATTTCCCCAGGCAGTAGCGCGAGACTGAAGTAACGAGAGGCGCCTCGATTAAAATTACCGCGGCTAAGCACTTAATTATCCGTGAAACGAAGCGAAATTAGTCTCGGGGCCAACTAGGAGCCCGCACGCACTCTCCCTCTACTCAGCTTCATTTAGCGCCGCCGCCGCTGCTGCTTCTGCTGCTGCTGCCTCGGTAATCTTTTTCGTCGAGCAGACTCACGCCTCTCTATATAGCGGTGCTGCAGCCAACCAGTATAATCGAATGGCCAAGAAGTCGCTTTTGTCTGTCTCTCTGTGTGTGTATTAGCAATTTGATAAAGCCAGCGTGAGCGGGGATCTGGATTAGCGGTCTGTGCAAACTTGCAGCGAGCCAAAAGAGAAACATTACGCTTTCTTCGTCCGAGAGCTCCGCGCTCGCCGCAGGAAATATTCGCTCGTGCTAATTACCTCGTAACGACTTTGCTTCAGCGACTGAAAGCTACACTCACGTTTACACAAGGCTCATTACCGAGTATTTCGATACTTGAATTACACAATAATAATCAAAGCCGTTGGCTCGCGCTCACAGCTAAAAATCTCGTTAAGCGCGGCGCACCGTTTGTGCGCGAACGTGCTCAGCTGTTTTTTTTCCTCTTTCCTTCGATTATCTCGATGGCGATGTTTTAATTTGAAGGTAGAGAGAGCGCGCGCTCTAATTAATTTGCCTCTGAATAAGATTATATTACGGGCCCTCGCGCCCGCTCTGGCAAGCGTATAGCTGCTCTCTGTATCGAAATTGGTTCATCGATCGTGTACACCTTAAAGCTACGCCAAACTCAAAAGTACGTTTTCCACGCGAGGCTTGGCGCGCGCGTGAATCGTTTATAATAAGCCGAGGGGGGAACGGGGGAGGGGGAGATGAAGAAATCGCTGGCGATAAATTGAATAGAAAAGTTTCGTTACGAGCGCTCGACTTGTGACTTTCGACATTGTTATTCCGTCATTTTCTTGGGAAGACTAACGACAGCTTTACCAAATTTACGAGCACTCTAGGAAATTGCGCGCTTCTTCGGAAACTGCAATGAGAATGCAATTAATTAGCCCCCCTTCGCCATCGTTCCCCTCGGCCTCGGGTAATAAAGTGCAATAAGCATGCATCTCGTAAACAAAATCGTGGAGGCGGATGAGACTCGAGGTTTGCATTGAATTAAGCGAATGCGCATTTTGACTTGGTGTTGCAGTGCATCTCGTCGGGTGGACATTCGTAGTGGCCGGGCCGGGCCGCCACTACCGCGAGGATGAGGAGTTGGCCTGTGGCGGTGTCGTCGCTGCTGTTGATGCTGCTACTCTCGGCGTGCTGCTGCTGCTGCATGGGCTACCCGAGCACCGGCCGCTACAATGGCGTGGAGGATGGCTCGAAGCTCATACGCATCATCGGCGACGTCATCTTCGGTGGCTTGTTCCCCATGCACGAGCAGGTAAACTTTGCTGTAGGGGCTCGGAGAACGAATTTCTCGTCAAGGAACAGCGCGCAAACTAACTAGCCGCTGGCGATGCCGCCGCCGCCGCCGCCGCCGCGGGGAATAAACAAAAACTTGCCTCACCCATCCCCCAAAACTTTGGGCTGTACACTCGTTCTCATGCTGCTCTTGCTTGTTCTTTTGCCTGCCAAGGTCGACTCGTTAAAAAGTTCCGGCGAATCCAATTATCGTGTCGGCCGCTTGCGCTTCGTAATCCCTCGCCTTACTTGCCGCTACTGGCTCTCTCTCTCTCTCTCTCTCTCTCTCTCTCTCTCTCACTCTCTCTCTTTGTTCGTATACTCTTGCTTAAATCCATTTGGCGGAGCCGTTTACGCGCGCGTCAAGTTTCATTATCGTCGTGTCGGCGAAACTCGGGCAATTGGCCGCGAAAAGCACAGCATCCCTGATAAGCATAAGACGTAGACGGCGGCACATATTATTATATACTGATAGCGTGCTCGTTGTGTTGGCAGGTGGTTAATCCAAGTGGCCAGCCACCGTGTGGTGCGGTCAAAGAGGAGAAGGGAGTGCAACGCCTCGAGGCGATGCTCTACGCCCTCGACCAGATCAACGCGGACAAGCAGCTGTTGCCTAATACCACCCTCGGTGCCCTCATCCTCGACTCGTGCAGCAGCGACACCTACGCACTCGACCAGAGCATGGAGTTCGTCAGATCCTACATGAACCAGGTCAGTCTTATTCCTATATCTAACATCGCTATACCAATATCCAGCCGCATCGTCGCAATACCAAGCCTCATTCCGACTAACAATCCTCGTTTTGAGCCACTCACAATCAGACGTCTTTTCTCCAATCAAATTTTCCTTCCTCGAACAACCTGAAGCGGCGGCGGCGGCTTCCGGCCGAATATTCAACGATTCACCCTTAAATTACATCTACTTCCCCATTAGTGCACGTCATGCGAATTGAAGGATTTTTAATTATTCCGTCGAAAACCTCTGCTTTCACCTCTCTACAAAAAATAATGTAGCGAGCGGTGTAATTACTACGCAGATGATTGAATCTAATACTTAATGATGAAATTCTGAACTCTGGAAGAGCAATTTTCAACTTATTTTCCTCGTCAAATCGTACGAAGTGAATGAAATACCATTGACAATATACGGAGTACTCGGTAGATAGAAATAACTGATTGGATCAGCATAAGTTTCATGCGATAACAGTAATGAGAAAATTAATAAAGATATTGATGAAATCGCATCGCGCGGGTCGAGAGGTTGTATCGTAAAATTATATTTTAGTAGAAGAGCAAAGCGATCGGGAAAATGTGCAAAATTTGATAGTAGACTGCGCCTTAAGACGCCTCATTTGGGCTTAATGAAGCTTCAATTACGGGCCGAATAGTGGAGCAGCTGGCCGAGCTTGAAATATCGAACTCCCTTTGGCTCGACGAGCTGAGCTGGGACGCGGTAGGAGAGCCGAAGAGCTCATCTCGATGCCGTTTTTCTGCCCGTAATAATGTGGCCTACATATTATTCAACGGAAATCTCGGGCTGCTCGGGCGATTTGCGCTGACCGCTGATTTATTAAACGCACACACGCACACGGACATCAGTGCGTCCGTGGGAAATTGATTGGCTCGAGGGACATGCGCGGCGAGTTGGACGACCAGTTGATTAAGTCCATTCCGCCACGGAGCAGCAGCTGCTGCGCGCGCTGACGTAAACAACCACATAAACTTCAAAAAGTGTCTGTCAAGGAAGCTGCCGCCGCGACATGTATTTCATCGCGTCGCGTCGCATCGCGTGTGTGGCGCGCGTCGACACGTAGGATAAAAGACACATCGGAGGGCAGTTTTCCAGCTGACACCCACTGCACCTATCTACAGCTATATAGAAATTGCAGAGCTCGCGAGCAACTCCGATATTTTTCGCCGCTTCTATGCCAGCTACAGAGCCGCGGCAGCGCGTATCCTCTGTGGGATAGATCGACACGACATTGCACTTTCTGATTGATCGATTTTTCAGCGGCTTTTTTTCCCGCCCGTCGTTCTCCGCCTCGCGCTTTCATACCCACGAGAATATCAGCAGCTCTCTCGCTTGCTCTCGCCTAGATATCTCATTAAGACTTAAACGACTTTTATAATCCATTTATCTCTGGTCGGTGTCGCCGAGCTTCTTTATTCTGTTGCTCTAGCTTCTTCACTTCGCCGTTGCCGAAAAACACGCAATTGGCTTGCTTGCAGGGCTTTTGAAACAAGCTCGCGACTTGCGTGCAGCAGCGGCGTTTAATGCGATAAACCTGTACACTGGCGCGGGCGGTTCGTCGAGGACATCTACATTGCAAATTTCAAGTTTTAATGGAGTTTCGCGCCGGAACGCTTTGAGAGAGTGACTCTCTCGCGAATCCGCCAAGAGTCGATGACACTTGAATCGTCGAGTTCTCATGCGAGAGCGCCGTGCGCGAGTTAGCCTTTCAGATGATTTTCTTTTCCTCTCTCTCTCTCTCTCTCCGCGCGTATCTCTGCAGCGGAAGCACACAAAAGTAAGCCAAAATCCGATCTACCGAGTGTGTTTACAAAGAAAATGAGATCGACCGGGCGCGGCGCAGCGCTGTAAGCTAGGCAACTCGTTTAAAGTTTGAATTTGTAATGCAAATGCCCGGATAAAAACAGGCTGTCGAGGCAAGAAAACTCGGCCATTAGGGAGAACAAGAAGAAAAGAAGCTAGGGCTTGCTATGAGGGTACAATGAGAGAGAAAGAGCAGTACGAGACAATTAATGGCAAGTTCGTTTCTCGAGCTTCGCCGGCGAGCAATGCATTGTGTGTAATGACACTGATGGCTGTTTGTTATCGCACCGCTCGAGACACTGCAAGGGACGGGTTAGGGGAAGGGGGGGGGGGAGGAATCCTCTCGACGAAGCTCTTAGTTCCGCATTCGAAATGAGCCGCCCACAACTCGCGAGAGCGTAAGCATTGTGCGGCGGCAGCAGACCCGCCACCGAGGAAACTCGCTCGCAAATATTATTTCGCTCGAAGTTCGAGTCGAGTCTCCACTCGTTTTCTTTGTCGACGTCACCCACTGACTAATTGGCTCTCCCTCTCCCTGAGCGACTCCATTACGCGATTCCCGCCCTCAACTATACATACTTATATGTCTCGGTGCTCAATCACAGGTGTGTCTATGTATAATTGCAGGACATTACGGAGTACAGGTGCGAGAACAACAAGACACCAATCTACGAGCCACACAAGCCCGTCACAGGCGTGATCGGGGCATCCTTCAGCGGTGTTTCCATTATGGTCGCCAACATCTTGCGGCTGTTCAAGGTAACTTCTCTCTCTCTCTCTCTCTCTCTCTCTCTCTCTCTCTCTCTCTCTCTCTCTCTCTCGTCCTTTTTCTTCAGTTTTCCCATCTAGCGCCTTTATCACTTTCAATTTCGTCTTTCATAAAGTTGATGCATTGCCCACGATAAATTCTCTGTACGCGCGTTTGCGGTTTGCGCACGTATTATCAACTCGCGTTTGTTTACTTTCTTTTTGTAACTGCACTACACACCGGTAACTGGATAGAGAAAAAAATTTGTTCCAATTATTCGTTGGCGCGCGCGTACACGGGTTTCCTATTTACTGTGCGCTAATTGGAATGAAACTGTATTATGATATAGATGGTATGTAGGAGGTGCAAGCGTTTTTCCTTTAATTGCCGCAGGCTTGCCGAGCATTGTTTTACTATAAGTGCACTTCCTGCGCACACAGTTTGGTTAATGTAATGAGCATGTGTCAATCGATAACAGTGATTTGCTCGTCGACAAATGCAGTAGCAAAGTCGGCCGAGTATCACTCAGCAATTTCATCTATCGGAACATTTACGTAGAGTTCCCGGAAATGTGTCAATAATAGTGGAGGTTGAAGCACATGAAAATAGCAGCGTTCCATTAACGAGCGCCAAATCATCAAATATATACATCGTTTCGAAGTTATAAATATAATTATAATTCGAAATAGGCGTACGCGAGCCATCGTGAAAGCATGGCTCATTGATAGATGGGCAGCGTTTGGTTTGCTTGAAAGCAGGAACGCGCGCACAACAAATGATGATCCCCCACCAGGCAGTATGAAAAGCTGCTGCGGGCGTGATCCATCAAAGCTTAGCGAGAAAAGAAAAATCCGGAGGCCACTCAAAGCAGCTCTCCTATACTCGCCACTCGATCCCATTCGATGCCGCCGACGCTTCTGCTGCTGCTGCTGCTTGCTGTTTCCATTTCCTTTCCGCCGGATCATTTCGATACAGCTGGCAAAGCATTCGGCCTTTTCACGATACTATATACCAGCTTCGCTCGCTCGCTAGCTCACTCTCGTCCCCTCCTCTCACCCCTCGAAAGATGTCGAGCAAGCACTTGCGCGCCAACGGCCCAAGTGCCTCTTCTCTAGGCGTTTCCCTCAAAAGCGCCCAGATACCGCTTTCTCTCTCTCTCTCTCTCTCTCTCTGTCTCTCCCTCGCTCTTTCTCGCTCGCTTGCTCATACGGCGCCTCGGAAAAATTATGAAATTACACTTGGCTTGAACTTGACTAATGGCCGAACTCACAAGGATCATTATTTCTCTTTTCTCCCTTTCTTTCTTTTGCTTTCTCGAGTGTCGCTAGCTCGTTTACTTACGTTATTGTCGTTGCGCTAATTGGGCTGCACGTGTTTTCAATCGATATATACTGTGACGCACATTTTCTTTCGTTTCTTCCTTTTTTTTCGCTGACGCGCCTGATAATTAATAAATGGTGACAAGTATAACCATGATAAATCACACGTGTGGCTATATACGACTGACACATTGAAAGAGTAATTGATGAGCCTCCGAATTTTTTTTTTGTCACAAACGCCCTCGTACGCGAGGCGTCGCTTGCCTGAAAGATAAACATACATTTGCGCGTGAGAAACATTAGCGATTGAATAAACGAAGTACATATTATACATCAATGAGGCATGAAAACGGCCCAATTATCGAGAATTTGCGGGGAAATTGAGCCGAGTAAATTCGCGGAAATTGATTTGGTCGCTTGAATAACGAATGGAAGTAAAGGCTCGCTTTATGGCTAGCTCGTAATGGCGCTTCCCTACCCTCCCTCTCTCTCTCGCTCTTGCTATCTCTTTAGCGAGCGCGCAATGTTCAAAATTTCATGCTCAGCTGTAAGCGCCAGCAGTGCGCGAACGCTCCACTGCACATCCTTTGCTTCGCGAGTCTTTCCGAGATAGAAAGCCAGTAGTAGCAGCAGCGGCAGCCGGAGAGGAAATAAGCTCCCGAGGATTACGCCTTCGAGTTGAAAAGGATGAATTAGTTATACGAGCGAGACAGATATGAGAAAAACGCCTTTTCCACGGCTACATTGCTAAAGATTGAAAACGTGCAACGTCCAAGCGGATCTTGCTAATTGTCTGTTGCTATTCCATACAAAGTTCTAAAGCTATCGGTAATAACGCCGCTAACTGCATTTGTGCTGAAGTGTTTTCTCCCAGAAAGACAAAGGAATAAAGGAATTGCGTTCATTCTTAAATCATTCAAAAAGGGACAACGTCTTAAAAAATTCACTCGATTATCCCTTCGAACAAAATTAAGACCTACCTATAATACATTGTGTATTCAGGCAATTGTAGAGTTCCCTTCAATAGCATTATTCGGAGAAAGAATACACACTGATATCTAAGAAAGCGATAGTAAATTTTTCTTCCTGATTTTTAAGTTAGTACAATTTATTGAAAGGAAAAATTAATAGCCTTTTAATTTGGGAAAAATATTATTCTCTAAAAATAAAGCTAGAAAATAACTCAATTACAGTCAACATTTTTTTTAATTGACTGATATGCAGTTGGCATTTCTATTCCAATTTGGAACAGGAATGCGCACACATACAGTATCGATTTTTCCAATAGAATAATTAAAATAATAAACGACATAAATCCATATATC
The DNA here is from genome assembly GCA_035047105.1 of Galeopsomyia nigrocyanea. Lineage (NCBI taxonomy): Eukaryota > Metazoa > Arthropoda > Insecta > Hymenoptera > Eulophidae > Galeopsomyia > Galeopsomyia nigrocyanea. The sequence continues at coordinate 9,794 of JAWWMK010050024.1, forward strand.
GACGGTAGCCGTTCATAAAAGGCTAATTTGGAAAAGCGGGATAACAAAATGCTATCTGGAAAGGCTGTGCAATAAAATGCTTATTCGTCGCCAAGACAACAAAATGCCAGCCGAAAGCGCCAAGCAAAAAAAGGCTATTTCAACGACGAGAGCAAGATGATGCTAATTCGAAAATCCGGGAAAAACTAGTCTAATTGAAATAAATGTGCAAAATAATGTCATCTCGCCGACAGACCATTCGGTTATTGATATTCTAACCCTAATGAACTCACAGATAATAAACTGTATATAT
>JAWWMK010050025.1:0-10082 GCA_035047105.1 Galeopsomyia nigrocyanea
TATATATATATAAAGTAACGTAACGGTACTTGTGACGCACGGTGCGTTCACAGTGACGAGTATTTAAAGAAGCAAATTTCGTTAGGCATAGCTAAAAGAAATCACCATTCCTAGCATTGTGTGATTTTACAATCAATAGCAATAAAGTATGATACTGATACTCATATACAAAATTTTTTGTTAGCTCTGATGAGCGTGGTAAGAAGTATTGATAACTGAAAATTATCACAACATTGAATAATGTCTTCAGATTGAATTTAAAGATTCTACATTTTCTAATCAGCTGTCTTTATCATCCGGACCGATTTAATTTTTGCACTATTGTTATCTTTATTAAAGCAAACCCCATAACTACTTACGTTTTTTCTTCTTAGCACAGGAAGCTTTATTTTGACTTTATTTAAAGATTGTTCATTTTTCTATACATTATTTTTGTTTTTATTATTACATGCAGACACAAAAAATATAGGTTACATTCGATAAATCTAAATAAAAAAACATGTTCTATTTATTTATTGAAAAAATCATACTCAAGATTTTCAAAGCTGCTCATGCTCATTTCAAAGCTACTCTTCCATCCTTCAAAACGAGATCTCGCACGATTAATTTGATGAGCTCTAGCGCGAGTTATTGCACGTTCAAACTACTTTTTTCAGCCTTTTGATCAAATTAGATATGCACGCTTTTATAGGCCGGAAAAAGTAGCTTGTTTGAAAGTGAGTAAACTCGCGCTAGATATCATCAAATGAATCGTACGAGAGTTTGTTTTGAAGGGTAGAAAAGGAGCTTCAAAGTGATTCCTCACATGTTGAAAAATTAGCTTTCAATCGAAAGATGTGACCTTTTGAATTCAACAAAAGTGATTATTATCGCATGCCAAAAAAAATTGACTTGCGTCAAAGTACTATAACTCAGGCTAGGTATAATAAAATTCATTGTATATCGGTTGAGTTTGAAGGGTAAAGAAATAACTTGAAATGGAGCCGTCACACGTTGAGAAAGTCGAAATATTCATTAATTTTTAACGTCTACTATGTTCCGCCGGAGTGGCTTCAATGATGCGCCTCGGATTTCGCAATTCGGAGACTACGTTCGTGAAGATTAACGGCCATATTCTGGGACGCCGTGAAAGGTTGTGTGCTAAAAAGAAAGAAATTTCAATAATAACATTGTGTTTAATTGAGACGGTTATTTCGAATATTAAATTCAGATATAAAAGATAATAAAAGGCCGATTACTTTTAATAAGTTCAAAGCCATGAGAAATCACGTTTATCACCGGCGTGTCTCGGTAATTTCTGCTAAACTCGTTCATTCCGGAAGGAGAGCAGATTGACGAGCTTGCAAGACAACGCTGGGCATGGGACAGCAACGCGCATCAGCCTAAGGCACAGGGGAATCATCGATGCATGGTCCTCGACACTACTGTTACGGTATAATGGGCAGCTTAACGATCGAGTTGGGCTGCGTCAGACTCTCATTCAGCATGTGCATCACCTTACCTCAGCTCTTTGATCAGCGTCAATGAGAATATTTTCCTCGTCGCGTCGCGGAGTGTCATTACGTGAGCCAGCTCGGGGATGAAGGAAATTTGGCTCGTATTTTTACCGCTGCACTAGTGTTAAACCGTACCTTTAATCCGGCGCTTCTTACCGATCTTGCCACCAAAGTCCGCCGCCGCCGCGTAAACACCGGTCTCGCTGTTCCTGCATTCGCAGCTTATGAGCGGGCCATACAACGCGCGAATCTAAAATTCATGAAATGAATTAATAATATACGAATCTAAAATTTTAAATACCTTATATGCCGAGAATATCTGGACTGAAAAATAGTTAAAGTTTTTGGTAGATCATGTTGACCAGCTAGAACACTGGGTTCATAAACAAGTTAACACTCTTTGTTTATCAATGCTTTCCAATTTTAACAAATATTCCCCCATCATGTGCTTATCTAATTTAATATTATTATATCCCCAGTCGATTACGAGAGCACACCGCGCATTAACCTACGATTTCGTTGTAAAACACATGGTTACACGCGGTATCAGCTTTGTTGTCATAACAAACATACGTTTACACGACAAGCTTTTGGTGCCGTAGGTTAATAATGATGAAATGCGGGACCGATGTTTGGCTTACGTTGACGTGTATTGAACTCGAGGCAACCAATTTCACGATTCGATAACTATCGCTAACGTGAGTTGACCTTTCGTGTTTTTCGTTACTCGCCGCTGGCGCTGCTTCGCCACTACTCACTTCGTTCTCAGCCGTTGCCAGAGCAGCACGCTCTCGTTGTTCACTTTGCAGTAATAAAAACCCTTTTACCCGATATTTTGTGTTTGGTTATTCATAAACCCTGACACTAACGTTGTCTTATGTCGGGATTGGCGGTCACGTAACAACATGGCCTCTAGCAAGCAAGTCACCGAAATGGGAATTCTAGATGTCATCTTGCCAGCAGAATTTTTAAACAAAAGAACACCCCTTATCCCTTAATTCATCCACATGGAGGTTATGGATGGATAAAATGTGGAAAAAACAATAATTTAATATCGTATTTACAATATTACAATTATCGTACGAGTTGTAGGAATGGATTCAATTCATATCTAAATCTCGGAAAAGTTTCTCAACAGACAACAGTTTATGCATTTATCAAAGTCGAAAGTTCTCGATTATATTTCTTTAAAAAAAAACGAAAATATTTTGAGAACAGGCTGCTACAGAAGATTGATGGTGTGGTAGGTGGAATCACAAGAAAAAAAAAGATTTTTTTTTAAACTGCGGCGTTAATTCTCTGCGCAATTCGAGCCAACGGGCATGCGCAGTTTGCCCTTTGAGAAAACGCGCGCACAAGAAACTACGTTTGTTTGTGAAATTATTGAATGATAGTATCGAGGCTAATCATTCAAAACGTTTAATTTTTTGTTGTAACTCTGTAGAATCAAAAGAAAAAAGAAGAGTAACCCGAAAATGAAAAGAAATTCCAAGTTCACACGCATACAACGACACAGAGCATCAAGCAACTTGATTAGCTGATACCCACGCGCGACAGCCAATCAAACGCGACGGAGCCAAGAAGACGCTGGCGAAGGAAGGAGAAGCGAGCTGTGCGGAGAACCCGCAGCGACGTAGCTCGTCACTTGTGGTCCGAGCGGTACTCGGCACAGTCATCACTAGCAGATTGGTTGCAGGCGTTGGCCTGCCAACTCGCAGTTTTGGAGCCACAGCAGCAGCACTCGAGGGAACTCACTCTCTTCTGTGCTGCCACAAAGGGCCACTTGAGAGAGGAGTTACCGAGTCTCCTCTGGTGTTGCCTTTGTTACGCGTGGCCAGGGTACGCGCACCTGAAACCCGAAAGGTCGAATCGTGAACAGTATTTTCTTGACTTTACGCTCCATTTTTGGCTTCTGAGTAGTGCTTTTGCTCGCCATCGGCTTTTTTCTTTTGTCTTTCGCTCGGTCGTGTGAATGTTAGAGCCTAGCGGTAGAAGAAGACGAGGTATTCCCCAGCTTACGTAAGTAAAATCGTTAAAAGTTCTATCTACACGAGCGATACCCTGCTGCCCGTCGTGGCAATAATCAAAGAGAGAAAAAGAGAGAAATGTTCTTTGTTATGTGACACGAGACAAAAAATATTGGATAGACTATATTGTGAGAGTTTCTAGGGTATATAATTGAGTATCTTGCATAATTTGGAAAATAGATTTGAGAGAGGAGAGAAAATCAAGTGTAGTAGAGTATAGAGTTGATCAGTTCATGGAATTCTTTTCAGCTAGCCTTAGTCAGCGAGCAATTCTGAAAATCATTCTGGAAATTATTGAAAAGAGAACATTTGAAAATCATAAGGCTGACATATCTGTATACGAATATAGCTGTTTCATTAAATAAACTAATTCATATGCGAATGGCTTTCCCATGGTGTTCGTCTGAGATGAGAATATATAAATGATTTTCTAGGTAGCTCAGTTCATGAATTAAGTGATCTAAATAATAACTGTGTGAATTTTTGTATTTTCAGACTGGGACCATCTACTCTGTCTGCACTATGTGCGTGTGTGTTGCACCAAAACTTTTCTCCATCCTTGATGGTTTTCCTGTCTTCGTCTCAAGAATTCGAAATAAATCCTTTTCAAAGACCATTTGGGTCTCATTTTGTAAAAGAAAGAAAGTTACATTTTTACTATTTTTGAATAAACACAAGTTTATTCAAAATGTATACATTTTTATTTCACCTCACTCCCTAGCACAGATCCTGGAACCAAAGCGGAAAGGTAGTCCTCGATATTTGAAACAAAATTATTTAGAATCGATGACTTGTAAATCATTATCGAAAACCAGATCTATTCATTACCATGACTTGTAATTCAAAATGGAAGGAAATAACAGAGAATTTGAGAAAATATGGAACCGCGGTAGATAAGCCAGATCTAGTTCCGAAGGTGTTCAAAGCAAAAGTAAAAGAATTCAAAGAATTAGTAACAAATAAACATTGCCTAAGAATACATGTAGCTCACACATTAGTCATTGAATTTCAAAAAAAAGGACTGCCATATATACATATGCTGTTATTTCTGAATAAAAAACATAAACTGGATTCTCCTAAAAAATAGATGAAATAATCAGTGCCGAAATACCTGATAAAGATACTAACCCCATTTTATATAATATCGAAAACAGTTCATGATACATGGCCCATGCAGAGAGCAGAATATGAATAGCCCATGTATGAATATAATACAAAGAAACGTGTAGAAGATTTTCCAAAAAAGTATAACAATGAAACTTATATTAATTTTAACGGATATCCATTATATCAGAGCAGAGACACCGGTATCACAATTGATTAATTATCGAGGTAAAAATTGCAACAGAGTGGCAGATAATAGATTTGTTGTTCCATACAACCCATATTTATTGTTAAAATTTATAGCACACACTAATGTGGAAGTATGTTCTACTGTGCAATGTATAAAATATTTATTCAAATATTGTCACATTTTGAACTGAATAGTACTGGCGAAGAGGCTAAAAATAAATTTTATCATGAAATACTAATATTCTACACTTTCGATAAAAAGTTTAAAATAAGGAATAAGAGAATAAAGATGCAAAAACCAGTACTAACAAGGGGAGACCACACCCCCCGGGTCATGGATTTTATTTAAACTTGTACAGTGGCCTTCTCTTGTATAGAAATAAGAGCCCCTTGAAGGATTCTGTCCCATAGGGCTTTGTTCTAGAGTTATCGGAACTTGTATCTGATGTATTAGAAAATAGAGCCCCTATTATCGGAATAACTCTTAAAATATTGAGTCTATCGTAATTGTAGTTTTACCAATCAAAAACTGAGATAAGATCCTTCTGTTTAAAAGAAATTTTTGTCGAAAAATTTCAATCCGTTCGTAAGTTGTGTCGCTTTGAATTTTTTAACAAATATTTTTTTTTAAACAGAAGGATTTGATCTTAGCTTTCGCTTGGTAACCCTAAAATTACGATAGACTAAATATTTCAAAAGTTATTTCAATTTGTATAGGGACTCTATTTTCCAATCTATCAGATTTAAGTTAATAACCCGATAACTCCCAAACAAAGGCCCATGGGACAGGATCCTTCAAGAGACTTTCATTTCTATACAAAAGAAGGTCACTGGCCAAGTTTAAACAAAATCCATGACCCGGAGGATGTGGTCTCCCCTTGTAAGTAGAATGTATTTGGTAAATCCAAAAGACCGAAAAAGATACTTCATTAGATTATTGCTTTTACACGTCAGAGGCGCAACTTCATTTGTAGATTTACGTGCCATAGACGGCACTGTATGTAATTCATTTTGCAAAACTAAGAAAGCAAAACAATTAATAAACGAAGACGAAGAATGGGATAGATGCTTAGTACAAGCATCTCAAGTACAATTTCCTAATGCCCTTTGTGAATTATTTACATTTATTTGTATTTTTCATAACCCTATCAAAGCGCAAGAATTATATGAAAAATGCAAAAATCGCTTTTACCATTCAAAATACGACAAAGAAATTGGTAATAATTTCGCCCTGAATATAATTAGTAAAAATTTGGAAGTTCATGATCATTCGTTGACTACTTTGGTTGACCTCAATACCTCAAATATGTACGTCAGATAAATGATGATGAAGAAATAATATATCAGAATAAAGATGAAATAGTCAATAACTTCGAATTAAAGATACGTTCATTGAATGAAAAAAAAATATTCAATAGTGTTACTGGCTACCTTAATAACAAAGCTAAAGATAAATGCATTTCCATCGATGGATCAGGAGGAACTGGACAAAGTTACTTATTAAATGTTCTGCTTGACTATTTAGAATTTCACAATATTATATATGTACGCATGGCTTGGACTGGCATAGCAGCGAACTTACCGAAACGTGGAAAAACGGTTCACACTACATTACAATTACCATTCTTTCTTACAGAAAATACGAGGGAATTTTGTTTATTTTGCAAAAAATTGGGAAAGCTTTAGAAAACGATCAAGAACAATTTTACTCAACGTATTTACGAAACGATCACACGTCAAATAACTGTTTCGTGTTTGAGAACGAGAGCGTGGAAGAATTTTTCTATAAGTCACTCAATGACGAAATTGAACAGAATGTAAGTATTGCGAAGCGCCGAAAGTGCTGAGCAATGTGAGTCCGATGCAACCAATTTAGTAGGTCATTTCGATTCAGCAATTAAAGATTGACACAAACACGACATTCATTTTCAAAATAAAACACTTGATAATTCATATAAAGAGCAAAAAAATAATGTAGAATCAAAAGACCTGTCACAGTACATTGAAATAGCAAGTCCTTTTCCTACTATAAACTTCAAGCTGCTCATTAAAAGCGGATCACCAATTAATGTTATTAAGAATAGTCAAATACCAACCAATGCAATAATACATAAAGACGAAATCATTGAGACCTCAGAAGTCGTAAAATTAAATATTAATAGTTTGCTATTTGATTTTCATGTAGCTCCAGAAAAATTTTCAATTCCTTATGATGGAATTATAGATATTTCTATTTTGAAACAACACAAATTGAGATTAGAAAAGAGATATTGGAAAATAAATAATGAAAAAATCATACTCAAATCTACACTACCTAATCAAAATAAAGCGAACCTATTAGAGAAACATAGTATGAAAATAAAACCGAAAGGACAAAAAGAATTTTTAGAAAAAATCTTGCAAGAAATAAGTCAAGAAAATGATACGGAAACTAAAAAGGAAAATAATTTCATAAGCTCGACAAAATCTGATGACGATAGCGAAAATCATATTATAAGTCTAAATAACATAAATTTGAACGATGTGAAAAAGAGGTCTTTTAAACGAATTCAAGTGAGGATACTTTGAAAGTTTTTAGCGAATTCAATAAATCTACAGAATCAACTGACATTGAAACTCACGAAAACTCTTTAGAAAAATTAGAAATCACTGAAAATCTTACTGATTTCAAAATGTCATTTTTAAATTACCCCTTTTGAAGTAGAAAACACGATTGATCATACAAAACTATCACAGCACAATGAAATTTACTTTGCAATAGGAGAAGAGTATATAGAATACTTTAATCCTAGTGAATTCGATTGTCAAAAATGTTCAATAATTGTAGAGGAAATTATGGAAATGACAGTTTCCATAGAAAATATAGAATATTTCGATCCTGTTAATTTCAATTATCAAAAATCGCAAAAGCGAAACGTTTTACTCTTCGCACAGCACCCTAGTTCTAAACATTATACATTTATTTTTATTGTCAACTACGTGGAGTCTATATATTACGCATGTACTACACACATCCATATATATACAATACTACGCATATATTAAAATGGATGACAAAATTTTCTGTCCATAAACTGCAGCATGTTAATTTTTTTCAATAAAGTGATTGATTTTTTTAAGATAATGCTACTTGCATTTAAGCTTTCAACATAAGAGGCACATTATTTTAGAGGCCTATTTATCGAACTTCCGCATCATTCAGTATATATATAAATGGCTATAGATTTTAGAGAAAAATTATTTACGATTCGGAAAAGAAAAGGTTCCTTTATTATACTATGTAGAAGACGCAGAAATGAAAAAGTTGATGACAATAATTGAAAAAATTGATGATAGCAGTTAACTGGGCTAAGGTAGAGGGAGTTAGAGGCCTATTTGATATAGGGTGGTGCAAGGACGGAACATGATTAGGATGCAATTGAATACGTATGATCGGTGTAGTAAGTCATCTTCTGAGTGACTTCTAAGAGACAAAGGAGTGCCGGTGGGTACTGGAGGTCGCAGGAGGGATTTTGGTTGACGACTTTCAACCGTCAAACGAAAGAGCTTTTTGGAGATATACCGTGTTAGGAATCCGGCACACGACGGCATTGGGGGTGAAGTAGTCGGCGAAGCGAACATTTCACGGTCTCTTCCTCGATCTGATCAACAATGGTAGTTAGGTCTACAAAAGACTTTTGCCCTACAACCCTCCATAAAAAAACACACACGAGCGCGCGCGCACCGATATAAACAGATGCACATGGACACATACACGCACACACATACACGGTTTAATAGGTGACATTTTCGGAAATCATGTACTTTATTGTGCTGCATTTTTGCCATTATTTTGCCCTTGTTCGCATTATTATTCAGTTTGTCAATAGTAAAATTGTTGCAAGCGATAATTTTTTTTTCATTATTTTGGCAGTGTTTATTTGGTCAATAATGGTAATGTGAATACGGTATTTCAAATTATGTTCTCTTCAGCGCTGTTATAGTGATGATGTTCCCGCCGAATTATTAGTTTTTGCAATATGACCATATGATTTTTTCAACGTATTTTTCATGATAATGGGCATGTGAATTTTTTTTGTAAACGCCGTATTCGTAATAATGGTATTCTTTTTTCTAGCATTATGTTTGGATAAAGATATTGTTAAGTCCCGACCCGGTGATCAGGACTTTTTATTTATTTACTTATCAAAGTAATGTTTCTCACTTTAATTGTTCTACAACCGTGAATCTATATGAAATGGTGCTTTACTCTACTATTTAGAATTTACTCACAAGGAGAATGTCACATGTGCGGGTCACCGTTTCCCTTGTAACTTTGGGATCTCTTTTCATACGTAGAAATACGAGTATGTAAGAAACCGCGTTCATTCATCCTACCGCTCGATATTTCTATAGTTATAGGCTATTTTGATCAAATCTGTAAAAATATAAGACTCTCTTGGAATGGAAATAGCTGGTAATCTAAGCATTATAGCGTTATTGTGATACCACCAAATAAAAGCTGAGATCAAATCCTTGAAAACAAAATTTGTCAAAGAAGATCAAACCGTTCCAAAGTTACATGCCATTAAGATTTCATAAGCTAATTAGCCACTTTTTCGAAACAAAGCATTTTATTGAAAATTTCATATACTAATTTCAAAAAGCTATAACTTTGGAACGGTTTGATCTCTTTTACCAATTTTTTTTTTTTTTTTGCTTTGAAAGGGTTTGAACTCAGTTTTCATTTGGTGGTATCATAATAACGCTATAATACTTATATTACAAGCTACTTCTAGCAGCACTTATAGCAGCAGCTTTAAAATGAGAGCTCATACGATCAGTTTGATGCTATATAGTCCAAGTTATCGCACTTTAAATAAAACCAATTTCTGAGCACATTCAATATTGGTAATTTTCAAGCACGAACAGCTGTAATTTTCTACTAGAGTACATTTTCGGTTAACAAAATACATTTTTTCAAAACTGAATTTGTTGTACAAATCATTTTGTGCGTCAGTACTCAACATTGTGAGTATATCTAATATAGGCTCATGCCATCAGTTCGATGCTATGTTGCCCATGTTATCGCACTTTAAATCAAATCAATTTCTGAGCACATGAAATATTAGTAATTTTCAAGATATACGTTTTTACTAGAATAAATGTTTGGTTAACATAATTTTTTTTTTTTCAAAGTTCATAATAGCAGAAAGGCTATAGCGGGTTAATAATGTTAAAATTGCCTAAGAGTGAATCGTTATCGGGGATTAGCCATTCGAAAGAG
>JAWWMK010050026.1:0-10081 GCA_035047105.1 Galeopsomyia nigrocyanea
AAATTTACTTCCCCCCCCCCCCCCCCCCTCCCCCCTTTTTTAGCTGCGGTTCTCGACCTGTGCGATGTGGGTAGCTGTAAGTCAGTAGCCACGAAGTATAGAGACGTGAACGAAATAAAAAATAAAATCAATACTCAAGATTCTTAATTCACGTGCGCTCTACATATTGTTTTAGTGTAAAATCAGACGGGATTCGTATTCCGTCACAATTCGTACACGGGTATCGAACATCGAAAAACAACTAATATTATTCAATGCAAGGGGCATGTTGAATTATTATAAAAAAATTGCAATTCGATGTCAATTATTTTTTTATCATCTCGATCTGATTCCAACAAATAATCGTAAAACAGTTAAAAAGTTTATTCAAGCTATGAATCGTAAGGTATTAAAAAGAATACTTCTTCGGGTACGCTTCTTCGATTTGAGTATTTCTTGATGTAAATTCGTCATTGATAGGGGGGAGACAGAGTTTCCGCTTGCATTCCAGATCGGTACTCTACCTACTCAGAAGCTCGAATAAAGGGCCCGCCACACGTTCGCCTGAAGACGGCTCAGCATTTCAACGCACTTCAAAATTAGTGAAAATCATCGAAAAAAAAAATTCCCCTTCGCAAGAAAAAAGGGAACACGATGCATGCGAGATTTTTCGTTGAAAATTGCGTCTCTCCATGCGAGTACCTATCCAGCCCGATGATTCATATATTTCAAGTTTTCAAATGACTTTTACTGTCTCTCATTCTTTCTCATTTTATTACATATATAGCTACATATAATTATCGTTTTTATTATAATAAATAGGAGATTGCGCACACTATGAAAAAGAAAAAAAAGCATACGCAAAATTGTGGTTCTTACAAAAAAATATTTACGTAGATCTTTTTTATTTGCGTCTACAATCGTTTCTCTTATACGATGTTTCCCTCAAATTTTCTAATAAGATTTGCATAAAATTATGTCAACAATTAGGTTGCTAACGATATTCTGCCTTTCATTTGCGAACATTGAATTTTGATAATAATAAAAATGTTTAGTTTAAACGATAATAAATTTGACAAAATCATTTATTTTGCCATTTTTCATTTTTTTAGAATTTGGACTTGCATCCAGATGGACCTTGAAAAAGCGAAAATCAGGGCTATTGACATTGCGCAGGTGATCAATTTGGAGCCAGATAGAATGAAAGGTATTATTTATTTACTTTTACGCTCGATCCTACGATAATTTGGTCATGAAAAAATCTCGACACCTCGACAGGCAGCAAATTATCAGCGATTACGTCAGCGAGCATTTTTTCGTTTGCGTAACTAACAATATAATTAACAGTTCCGTTTGGTTTAAAACTGCAACAGATCCCAAATAGAAAGTAACTTTTGCGAAGTATTGTTACAAAAATCGTGCTATCAAACGCTTTTTAAATTACGCAAAAAGCACGTCATTTATTTCAGTTGCCAGTAGTTCGTCAGAACCAAGTGCTCCCTTCTTTTCTTTTCATCCTCTTTTCCTTCTTCTTCTTCTTCTTCTTCTTCTTCTTCTTCTTCTTCTTCTTCTTCTCCTCTTTCCTTTTTGATCCGGCCATTGAACAGTGTAGCGTACAAACGAATGACGTAATGTGCAGCGTATGCAAAGCGTTGGGCCTTGCTCGAGGCCATTGATACAATGATCCGTTAATCGATGATATCGCGAGCCAACGTTTGTAAACTTAATACTTATACCGAATCAACCTTTTTTATTGAGACACTGCAATTAAAATTAGTTTCTTTTAGCCCCCTTATGATTAAAAAAAAAACAGTGTAGTTTTGAAGTAACTGCCCATTAATTTTCGGCTTACAGGTGCTCATAGTATCTTCATGAGTCCAGCCATGAGTAAACAAATACATATAAATCATAAAAGAGGAACCCCTTGGTTTGTAATTTTATAATACGAAAACAGTTGAGTATTATATAGTGATTTAGAAAAAGTTTAAACTTCTCATAATGAGAATTGAAAAAGGTAAATCAAGAGCTGACAAAAAAATATTATAGAAAGTGGTACGAAAATTCGCCTGCTATGCTTGTGTATGCGTTGGATTTAATTCGCGCTTCACGAGAGTTTGCTTGTTTTAAAGTCAAGGCCGCCTAACGTTATAGCCACACGTGCCGTTCACTTTCTCCGCGGTGCGCGCACGGAAGCGAGACTGTTCGCCGAAAGACAAAAATGAGTAACGTCGCGGCAGCGAAAAGACGTATGAACAGGTTTTCTTACAAACATCTATTTATTTTTTTCAAGGAAAATATTTGGCTTTGTAGTCATATTGTCGACTTAGTAACTGTCATGAAATATATAGACACACTTGAACCGTTTTTATTTTAATACGAATAAGATAGTTGACGAAATGAATAAAGAAACAAATCTTTGATAATTATAATCAAAGAAAAATTTGCTCTAAAAATATTTCTCTTTAAATAGTCGATTTGAATTGTGTAAAATAATGGCGTACTCATGATAGCTCAATCAAGTAACAATGACAAGCTTAATGTGTGGCACGCGACTCAATGAAGACGTAACAAAAACTCTCGACGTCGCGTCGCGTCGGTTACTTTCATTCATGCATTAAATGGCAGTCAAGCTGTCTTCATTGCCTTTCAACAGTTGTTTAGTCAAGCATGTGTGAATGAATGCAAACGAGTCTTCGGTATTACGACGCTTATGGTCGATTGTCGTTTACTTTATACGTCGGGAAAGTCAATATTTGAGCTAATTTCAATTTTAATCAGCATGAGATTTTTAAAGATAAATTACTTTTTTGTTGTTCTTAGCGAATAATGAAAAATCATTATATGATGATTAATTTTTATTTAAAGTATTTTTTATTGGACAAAATACGTAGTTAGAAAAATTACAAAACTTTTTATTGACGTTAGTTTGTATCAAAATTATTTGAAAATATGAAAATTGGTTGAAACTTGGTCTGCAAAAGGTGTTCAATGGATCTGAAACAGATGTAGAGCATTATATTATTAACACGAAAATATTAAAGGTTTATATTTCATACTAATTTTGCACTTTGACAGTCTGGTGATATTTCTTACGTAATTCTCATTCAAAGGCCCAATTTTAAAGAGTTGTTTCTCAAAAACAAATAAGATTCTTACCAAGATTCAGTTTTACATTGTAAAATTTTGCAGACTAAGACAATGATAAATCCTCATCAAATTCCAATCCACTCATCTTAGCCAGCTCCCTCAATTTATTCTTGGCCAGTGGCTTTGTGAGCATATCTGCTATCATTTTGATTGATGGCCAGAATTTAAAAATCATTATTTTTTCCTGTTTGATTTTCTTCATGTTGAATGTTAAATCAAAAGGATTGTTGCTGGATTTGTTGAATTCGTCACTGTCTACGAGCTTCAAGCATTTTTGATTATCTTCGTACACTATTGGAATTGGCAGTTCTCCAAATTTAAAATCTTCAATTAGGGATTGCAGCCACAGCCCTTTCCGAGTCGCTTCTTCGAGAGCAATGCATTCTGCATCTACAGATGAAGTTGCTGCATATATTTGTTGATAGGAACCCCAACTTATTGGCGATCCACCAAACTGAAACAAGTAACCGGTGTATGATTTCAGTCCACTGATCCAATTCGCATCTGCATATCCAATTAATCCCAGAGCTTCGTTATTTTGGCCAAGGCGAAGTTCATAATTGGCTGTAGCTTTCAAATATCTAACGATTTTCTTTGCTTCGTTCCAATCAGATTGCCATGGAGCGTCCATATATTGGCTCAAAATTTTCACACTTACAGCAATGTCAGGTCTTGATTGCATTGCCAAATGTGAGAGTAACGCCATCAACTTCTGATATTTTAAATTATTCGGCATAACTTTATTGTTAACCATTGCTTGTTTATTCTGTCTATGTAACAAATATCCCGGATTCAGCGGAATACTTGACATGCCTGCATCTTGCAGACCGAATAGTGTAAATAATTTCTCGATAAATTTTGATTGATTGATATGAAAAATACCATCTTCAGTTCTTCGTATTTCCATTTCTTGAAGATAGGTCAAATTTCCAAGATATTTTATATCAAAGTCTTGTAAGATGTTTGTTATGTCGTTGACAAGTTTGATATCTGTGGCTCCGATCAAGAAATTCTTTGTATAACGCGTCCAATAAACAGCGCTCTCTCCATTCGGTTTCACATATAAATAAGGGTTGGCTAAACTTCTTTTGAATCCATTCATTTCGAGGCATTCGCCGATCTCATTACTCCATTCTTTGTAAAAATGTTCCACAATCATTTTTTTCTGACTTGCAATAGTTAATAAAGTACGCAAGGTGGTATCATGGTCGATTGAGCAAGGTAAAATATCATACACCACGATGTCTGCCAAGCCTGCAGCTATGTTTTCTAAATTGATTTCTTCTTCGCTTATTTTTTGACGTTCAAATTCTCCGTCTGAAGTACTGATGTCTTCTCTTGCTACTAGGCAGTCTGCACTACTTTTTTTGCCGTTGATATTTTGAAGACATTTAGTTGCTCGCTGAAATAGATTATGTACGTAAGTAACTATCGAGGTAAATATAGACAAATTATTACGCCAAAATAAACTTACTTCTAAATCCGCATTGGTGATGTTGTCCACTTCGAAATTTGTGTGTATCTTGAGAATTATTTTCATATTTTCGATTGTCATTTCAGTTTCATATTGTTTCCTTTTTAGAATGCGTATCGTTTCTTGCTGCGATTGGCATATCTTTCGCAGTTCAATTACGTCATTCGACATGATTTTATACATATCAAACATTTTCTCAAGAGAAGGCACATCAGGTTTAAGGCAATCTGCCATCTCAGGTGCCGAAGGAGTTGAAGTTACGATAGACATATCCTAAAAGAAGTGTTTCATTATCACTGAACGAAGAGTTTCAACAATTTATCGTTTGTAACTGCCTCTACTTACAAATATTTGTTGCCCTTCCGATTTATTGAAGTATTCTTGAAAAGTTCGTCACCTTGGAAAGCTGAATGTCTCTTTTGAAGGACCGTCCGAGTTATACAGTACAGTGTGAGCCTTCCTGTAAATTGAAAAGAAAATCTAAAATTTCTAATGCAATTACTATTATTTTGTCGAACGAATCTTTTAAACGCGCCAAATTAATGTTAACAATTATAACAGCAGAAAATTAGAGCTTAATATAATTAAAGTTTTCACTATAACTATAGCACCGTCAGATGCCAGCTTGCATAGGAAAGAGTGAAGTAGAGAGAGGAGAGAGAGAGACTTCAGCGACTCTAGAGTTAGAATACGTTTACTCGAAGGACTATAAATTTCTCCGGTGCACAAAACTAGCAGTAGCCACGCTACCGTTCGTTGTCACTGTATTGAGGTCAGCGGTGGCGAGATATACGAGGATGCGTGTGGCCGCGTCGAGCGATCGAAATAACCGAGCTCTCGCCGCGCGACGCCCGTTCTCCCTCCTTTATATCACTCTCTTTTTTTCTCTTTCTCTCTCTATCATACACACAGAAAAAAAACAAGTTTTTTCTCTGAAAACACTCTGCTGCGGGGGGGGGGGGGCACGTGCGCCCCCCTTACTTCCCCTCGATCTTTCTCACTTTTCTGTTTTACACTCGTTCCCTTCTTGGTCTTGCGTTTTGGTAACTCTACATTTTACTCCCAGCTCGAAAAGTCCGGCTTAGCGCGGACGGTGCGCGCGGCTAAAGCTAAGTTTACTGATTATATTTTGCTAAGATATACACATGAATTTTGTTTTGTTCTTATACTGGGAAACTCTCTCGAGAAACATTCGAATTATGCTTTTATAAACTTTTTTGTTCGAAAAAAAGTCATTGGTTATACCTACCGGGAATCGAACCCCGGACTCCCGCGTGCGAGACAAGCCTATCCACTGAGCCACCGTGACACGCTGGCCGAGCAAATCGTAAACGGCTATGTATCTTACTTGTTTAATGATTATAGTTCCATGCATATACCGATAGCTTGAAAGGTGGATGCAGCAGAGAAAAAATTGTTCGAACGAATCACTTCGAAGGTACCTACACACGAGACGAAAGATGAAAAAAAGAGGGGACCGTGATTGCCCCGGGAATATCTAAGTCTGAACGGCTGCTCGAAGAGAACTGGCGCGTATGCTGCGTTGCGTGGGCTTTTTACCCCCTAGATCGTAAGATGTCAGAAATTAGTAGAATCTTTTAACGAAAGTTGAATTGTGATAGCTTGAAAAGTTCTCAAATTGCTCCCTATGTAAATTTGCTCTATAATTAAATTACTTTTTTCGTAACTTATTAAAAATTATTATTAAAAATTATTACTATTGGGAAGCCCTAATTCCCCTGTAAGGTCCTTATAAGGCAAAAGTATTGAGTAGATGGCGTAAGTCTAACAGGGCGCCAATAGGGGCCTTATAGGGTATAGTAGGGCTATACAATAAGCTTTCAGTTACTGTGCTATTTCGGAATTAAATGTGAAAATTTAATAAGTACATCAATAAACCGGCACTTTGGAAGCAGATACCTACTTTGGTGTGTGGCGCAGATGTATGCTCGGCCGATCAACAAAGTTAAGCAGCGTCGAGCGCGGTTAGTAGGGGAACCTGGGGTATGATGGGTTTTGGGGCATAACGGGTTTTGGAAATATTTCGAAAAGTATATTAAATTATATGCTGATTATTTTTTATATTGTGCATTAAGTTATAGCAACTTAAGTGGGCATAGCAAAAAATCGGATAATTGTGTATAAACAGTTTAAAAAAATAAAATACCCGTCATGCCCCGTTTTAAATTTTTTGACGGGGCACGATGGGTTTGCCATTGATTCTTAATGGGAAACCTATCGTGCCCCACAGTGGGGCACGATAGGTTATTTGAGACTACAATCGTTTTCTTCTCTACAAAAGAATTAGACTATTTCTTTCCGGTTAATCGACTATGCATTTTATTCTTGAAACACTACTTTATATAATGGTCAAATCGCAAAAAGTTTAGATTGAAACAGTAAATTAAAAAAAATCCCAACAAAATTTCTCGCCCATCATGCCCCAGGTTCCCCTACTTGGATGGGTGACCACTTATAAAATTAGATACATTAAAGTGACCGGGAGGAGTGTGGGATTTATATATTATTATTCGACGTTTATAATTAATATAAACATCGAATACAAAAAAAAATCTTAAAACAGGAACCTATCGGGTGAATGCGTCTGATGGCGTAGGAAGTGAATGAAAGTGTTAGATTTAAATTGCAGAGATAAATTGAATAGTTCGCACAAAAACACAGCATTATTGTACCGCCCTATAAGGCCCCTACATGTGTCCTACAAACGCCCCGTTACATACCTTATCCAGCCTTATAGGGCTTCCCATTAGTGGCCTTACAAACTATTAGGGCTACCGTAATAAATTTCTAGTCAGGACTATAGCTTGAACACGTTGTAAGACCTTCCGTTTCACAAGACAAGCATCATTTTTATTATACATGTATCGTACAATGATTTTCGATAGTGCATTTGTGTGTGTGTCGAATAAGATTTTTCAGCAAGCAGGCTTTTAATATGAACGTGTGCGAATTTTCGCACACGAAGCTTAGAATCACTATCGCTTGGGCGACGCGCGCACAGTTTGCAAGGCCAGTCACTCGCAAACAATCGAAACAACGAATGTTGCCACGCGCGCGCCTGTATTCAGTATTTCTTTGCGTTTATACTTGGGTATCTTCGTTGTTCTCGATCTGTTGCTGCTTGCACTCAAACTCAGATCGCTGCTCTACTCATAGCCGCATTTCCATAATCAGCCTAATCGCTGCCTCCCGCCGCTATATACGCTCCCACCTCAAAATAAAAGAAGCAGCTCGAGGCAAGGCAGAGCCAAGTCCCTGAAGCAGTGCCGGGGAGGCGTTCAGAGGCGGTCGCTCGACTCTGCCATGCGTTACCCAGAGTGTATATGTCTATGTGTAAACGCATGTGACTGAACGCTAAAAAAGCCTCGTAAGCTAAATAGTTTTCAACGCGTTCTCGTGTTTTCTTATTGGCGTGTGTCATCTACTTTTTAGAAAAATACGTTTCGAAGTGCCACATTTAAAAAAAAAATGATCTAACGTAAGGAGATGCGATCGCTATTCGTTTTAGTACAGCGTGGTTAATACAGTGTTGTGAAAATGTGTGCACCTATAAGGGTTGCTCATATGTATACATATGTGCGCGTGCAACGTGTGTATTTGTCTGCAAAACTATAAATGTACAACATTGATCGCAACTAAAAAGATGGTGATGCAGTTATCAGCGTTGATAAGAATAATGCGACTGAGTGAGTATACGTATTAATAGTCTGTTATATTTTCATGACTATTCGTGAGACAGCAGATTTCACAGAAATTCTTCCATTCGTCAAAATAAACCCAAAAGGAAACTAAATTTTCTATTAAAGAAATTCCACTGGTTTTATTAGCATTCATTATATATAAAAGCTTGTATATTATTTGTAGTCTAAACGAGGTTCGTGCGCGCGCACTCACACACATACACACACACACACATACGCGCGCGGGTATAAGCTTATCAATTTTTTTTTACTTACGAGCAGAGAAAATGCAAACTGATGATTTTCTTCTACAAGAATCCAAGAGGCGAGCGGCAAATCTACGCTATCACTCGAAACTCAAATCACGAAAAACGGCCGACGCTTGAGAGCAAAAAGAGTGCGATGAAAAAAAAAACAGAATGAAAAAAGGCACGCACTGGCGAGGGGAGAGCGTGAACATCGCATTCGGAATTCACGACAGAGAAAGGCGGATAAACGATCGCGTCGCTCTTATATAACCTTTGCACCGCCACCTTGACAGCGACCAAGTGCAACAGAATTTCCCGCCCGTTTAACTCGTCTTCTCACGCATATCGTCCGTTTGCGCGGCACTCTCCAATCACTGAGATTCCCGCTCAAATTGTCCGTTTCATTTGGCGGTAAATCACCTTCCCTCCACTCTATAGATTAATCTTTTCTCCCGCACTTTCTGGATCGTGCATTGCTTTATTCCACGATCTGCGTATTGTTAGTGTACACGTGAGTATGTGTGTGTGCGTGCATGCGTGCGCCGTGTTTTTTTTTTTTTTTTTAATGGACGTAGGCAGAGCACGCTCTGCACAAGAGGCCCTACGAAACCAACCCTCACCGGAACTGTCGTTAGACATTACTTCAGTGGGGATGCGTGCGCCGTGTGTTTGTGTGTATATGTATGTGCGTGTGTATGTTTGCGAGCTGATTCATCGACACTTGTTGTTCGCAAATAAAATCGACCGCTCTGTGTTGCAATTTTTATTACAATACGCTATATCATTTGTATGTATGCATTTTCTCGCGATAAATTGTCGCGTAACGATTGGTGAGATTGGTGAGCTTCTCTCTACATTTCTTTTTCTTTCTTGCGCTCAAAAAAAAAATCGAAACGAATGCTGTATATCGTAATGTATGTCTGAGGCACAGCGACTGGCCTTGTTTCAAGCCAATAAAATTTATCTTATACATTATTACATGCCCCGCCAATAAATGACATAAAAGTAATAGAAAATAACTAATATTAACGAACAAAAAGTATACCTCGAATGCTCAATTAACTCGTTATCGCTGAATGAAAGAGCTCAATAAACCAGTTGTTATGTCGGTATGAATGAACAATGCTTACGGGCGCGCGTAATTCTTGCACCTGCCCGACGTTGTATACACGCACGTGCAGCGGCGCGCACGCGACTTCGGTTGCAACAGGTGTAACTGATAGCTGTATGTGTGTGTGTGGGCTCGTCTCTTACTAAACGTGACTGTTGATGCAGTCGATATAGCTACATAATTCGAACTGTTTTGCTTTGGTCGCGTGGCATACCGTAAAAACACAAACTGCTTACTTATATTCAAGCGCCTCTGTAATTCGACCTTTTCACGCGGTGTCGCACATGGTGGTGTCGTTCAACTGTATTTAAAGAGTCGCCCAACCAACACTCCCTTTTATACGGCACATAGTCTAGTCGCCAAAGGGGGTTTAGTGTACATTGAAAGGTCCCCGGGATTTTATCAATGTTTTTTATGTATT